>NNCF01128158.1:584467-594807 GCA_002313205.1 Laupala kohalensis | reverse complement strand
GAGACAGGGTGTTGAATACTTGAGTTGTTACATTAAGGATGTTGATACTTGGTAGTCTATTTTTTTTTACAATCTTTGTGTTCGGTATTAGAAACTGAAAATTGAATTAGATATAAATCTTTTTGTGTAGCCTAAGTTTTAATTGTTGAAATATCATTTACCGACACATCACAAAATCTTTCTCGTCGATAGTGTAACCTAAAGGCAGCGAAATGCGTGTTATGATTGGTCGTGAAGAAGGGATGGGTATCTTTCTCAATAGAGCAATTTCCGAGATGTTTTAAAAGTAATGTTAATTGCTTTCTCCTCTTTAAGTCTAGACTCATACTTCTACATATAGGAAAATAAATATGAAATTTTAACTTCTTGGAAAAGGAACTATGTAGAATGAATTTGATACTTCAACCTTTTATCAAAATCGTGATACGAAGTTATGTACAGGAACTGCGTGCATTCTGTGGCGCGCCAACCAGCGGTAAGGAGACGACCAAATGGCTCTGAATTTCCTCCTCCATAGAAAACCGGTAATAATCGGTTGAATGTGAATCGTATCGTTTGATGATTTTATTTCTCTATACAGACAACGAAGTAAAACTACTTTCTCTACGATGTATCAAATAGATTTTCCTGAAGTATTTATACTCGAAATCATGTTTCTTTGCTTCGATAAATTTAATTGAAGAAAAAACAATATGAACGGAAATGCACTGTATTAGTTTATTATACATTAGTCGCAGTAAATTACTTTGTCGTCTTCGACATGGTCATGGGCAGTTTCTAAGCTCTCTTGACCAAAAATTATTTATTTATTCGGTCTAACTGGCTTGATATTGGTGTGGGGCTTGTACACAATGTAGCCAAAGCTTTTACTTCGCCGTCGTCCATAAAGGCGGCTTCACATATTCGTTATTCGGCGAACCTCGAACACGAACGACTTGCTCGGGGTATTTCCCGAGTATTCACCTGTTGACGAGCACACTGATCCAGACATAAGCAATTTGCCGAGCACGTGCTCGCTCTAGGAACGACGAATATTCGAATTAGTGATTAGAAGTTACGGAGAA
This sequence comes from Laupala kohalensis, assembly GCA_002313205.1. Taxonomy (NCBI): domain Eukaryota; kingdom Metazoa; phylum Arthropoda; class Insecta; order Orthoptera; family Trigonidiidae; genus Laupala; species Laupala kohalensis. The sequence goes on along the minus strand of NNCF01128158.1, from coordinate 593,743 downwards.
TGAATCTGAAGTAATCACACATTCTACTGCGTATGTGGTTGCGTCTTGCGAAATGTTAAGTAAAGTAAATGGGTCTTATATAATCTTAATTCAATCAATGAGATTAATTTTGATCCCATATGGATTTAGCTATGGTAATCGGTCATCTCGAATTTAAGATCCTTATAATCATTATAGTTTTTATCCTTTTAAAAAGAATCAATATTATATAACTATCTTAATTTGTTTCTCCACATCTCACTCTATTTATTTATTCAAATACCATTCATTACAATTTCTAAATATTTTTAATGTTTATTATCATAGTTTTTTTTATTTTCACATTTTCTATTTCCTAAACATTTCGTGTACAGGAAATGTACGCTAATACTTCTAAGAAAATAGATAATGCTAATAAATGTTAATACACGTTTAATACTGTGAAACTTTAGGACGCTTAATAAAAAAGTAAAATAAAGGGAATAAAAATGTTTGTGGTTTAAATCTCTCATCAAATAAACTTTATAGTGAAAAATGCTGTTGCAAACTGCGTATGACCAGTTGGAGATAATGAATGAAGTTACTCCATCACTACTTACTGACTTCGAATGTCTCTATTTTATCACTTCTAAAAACACTTATTGCTTTGTACGATAAGGAGAAAAATTACGAATAATTAATTTTTTCAGCGATTACTTACTCGAAATAACTTGAAATCGTATTACTCGCTATCCTTGATATTCGGAAAAGCACGAATATGTGGACAGAACCACGAACAGGTCACTCGCGAATATTCGCCTATGCTCGCCTTCCTTTGATGTGTCTCAAAAGACCGACACGCTGCAGGAAAGGGCGAGCACCGGTATTCGTGATGCGACGAATAACGAGCAACCCATCCACACTAGTCGCTATTCGGCGAATAGTTCCTCGGGGTTCGCCGAATAGCGAATGTGTGGTGCCGCCTTAACAGTCATGATATTTGTCACTCGTGTTATGTTGGCAAGACATTCAATTTCAGAAAACTTAAATCCATAGCCAACCTCGGACACCAATTCAATTCACGCACTCTTGTGGCGCTATTCTGTTCTTTCTGCATCGATTGCATGTTGCATAATTTTCGGCAAAGTTGCATGACTTGGAGAATAGAAAGAATCCGTTTTCAAGAATCAACATGAGGTACTTGTGCTAACTGGATCTAGAGAATACTGATTTTCTTACGTTAGTGCCAAATTAGACCGATCTTCACCACGTGGAGAATTATGTCGAAGCGCTGCGTAAAGTGAAGAAAAAAAATCGTTCGTCATAACACCGTTCATTCGTATGACCACTCTATTCATAATATGCTCTGTTGATAGCATATGGGAAACTTCGGTTCCACTGTGTGTAATTTTGATTCACATATTTAAAGGAGAAAAAGGATATTTTTGCTTCTTCTGTCCAATATTCGTTATTATATCTCACAATGTTAGAATATCGTCAGGTCATAGCGATGATTTCTTTATTTGTAAATTAAAGACAATGTTTAAACTGTGTGGATTGGTTCACTGCATCACACTATTAAAACCTGGGAAATTTTCGCTATACGAGCCCTCAATCAAATATTTACCTCTCATGAAAACTCATGAAAAATCGGCACTGCATTGAGATAACTAAACGATCATTTCAAATAGTTTGGGTAATATAATCGGAATCATGCGGACGAACATATTGAAAGATTTTTTCAAGTTTGTTTGAAAAGTTAACAAGAATACTTCAACATAATTAACTGTTTTCGCTCTTTCCTCAACGTGACAGAAATATCAAAATAAGCTCCTTTTGTAAAATAAGTACATTTTCCTAATTTTAGCATTGATATTAATATAGAGCCACTCAATATTATCTCATAAATATATATTTCTCGTGAACAAATGTTATCGGAGAACAAATTTCCTGAAGTTCTCGCTTTTCCTCCTCGAACCTTAACTAAGGAAAAACGGATTCTTTATATCTATGTAATGGTTTTGGATTATTTTTTAAATAAATTTCATTAAATTTTCATTGCTATCTCCTCCAAACTGATTTCATTAACTGTTTGTGTGGATTTTCAGAATCAGCTTTTCATTTACAAATATTTTTCAGATTAATTATATTACATAGGAGGCAAGAAAAGGTTTTCGATATGGAGTAAGATGAGAGCAAATGTGTGACAGAAGAGACTTGAGACCACCTGACCAATCAGTAAATAAATACATTATTCACAAAAAGCAGTTAAAAACTGAGTATGACCACGTGGGTGTGAATAAACTAATTTAGTGCCGTTAGTAAAAGAAATTACAGCTATTTCTAATCGCTGCTATTAGTTAAGGAAAATGTTAGAAGTTATTCCAAGAACAATAACTGAGATATAGCGATCAGCCATAGGTATCAGTGAAAATAAAAGCTTCGTCTATTATATTATCAACTTTCAAAGAACAAAATCGATAATTGTTTTTGCAGTTGGGTTCAAAATGTAAGCATGATTGAACGAATCAGAGTCGCCTAGAGATTAGCGCGGTTCTGCGACCGCACGAGAGCGCCATGTTTTTGTTTGTACAAATGTAATAAAAATACGTATTATTTATAAATATTTTATGTAGATGTGTATCATTTCTCTACTCTAATACTTACGTTAAAATTTTAAGGATTTAATTAAAATGAGCAATATTTTATCAAACGTAATACATACTACGGAATAGTGAATAATGAGGACTTATTATTGCTTCCGGAACTCATTAAATCATGATGGACCGACCGATATAGGTGTAACGAAAGTATTGGTGCGTACCTTGTTAGGTTGATCCTGGGGAATATGAACTGTCTCGGGGTATAGCCTTCTGCGAACATGCATGGAATATCCATAATACATGTACCTCGCATCTACACATTCATTTAATCTTACTTGGTGGAAGTGAAACCATCTTTGGGTTAGATAATGATTCATTTTATTTCAAAAATTACCAATATTTTCATATTACCTTAATCCAGGATAATAACCCCGTTTTAAGATGATAATAATAATAACAACAACACATACGGAAGATTATTCGACCTCACCAGATAACTGACTTGGATGATGGAAAGGCGCTGACGGAAATTATTGACATACGGGTCTCAACAGTTTATGCCAAAAGGTTGCGTCGATACAAAGAGAGCGAAGAAAGGAAAACGCAAAAACCGGTTATTCTCTCACAATCAGAAGAACTTCTACCGCCTGCTAGAAAACCCTGCTAAANTTATTCTCTCACAATCAGAAGAACTTCTACCGCGTGCTAGAAAACCCTGCTAAAACTGACCTAGATGCGGGACTAACCATAGAAGCAGCAACAGAGTTTGGGCTAGTCTATGGGAAAACCCAATAGAACATGATGCACAGGAGAGTTGGATAGAGGATGAAAGGAAATTGGCTGAAAAGTTGGAGGAAATGGAGGGAGCAGACGTAACCACTGAGGAAGTTGCAGCGATTGTAGGATCAACACAAAGCTGGAAGACTCCTGGTCCCGACGCAGTCCAATATTTCTGATACAAGAGGCTCACAGCAACACATGGAGCAATTGCAAAAGCATTTTCAAGATTACTGCACCAACCATCTAAAGCCCCAAAGTGGATATTTAGGGGTGATACATTTTTGCTCCCTAAAGGTAATAGCTGACAGATCCATCGAAGTACGGACCTGTTACTTGTTTGTCGACTTTATATAAAATATTTATGTAAGTTATTAAAGAGCGTATTTATAGTCATTGTGAAAGAAACGAGGTACTTTCAGAAGAACAGAAGGGGTGCAAGACCTAGTAGCAATTGATTCAATTATTGTAAATATTGCGATCAAAGGGCAGAGAAATTTACACATCACATACATTGACTATCAAAAAATCCTACGATTCATTGCCTCATACGTTCTTAATTGACATTCTCAAAATATATAAACGTGATCCGGCAATTGTTAATTTCCTCACTACGTGCATGTTTCAGTGGAAAGTGAAAATTCATATAAATTCTTCAACTGGTCTAACAACATCTAGACCCGTCAGTATAAAACGTGGGATATTCCATGGAGATTCGTTCAGTCCCCTGTGGTTTTTTGTCTGTGTTTAAATCCCTTAAGTAGGATTCTTAACAGTGGTGAAAGAGGCTATAAAATATCTGCAGATGAGGTGACAGTGGGAGTAGTTCATGGACTATATATGGATGATCTGAAGCTGTACGCAAACACTCGGCAGCACATGCAATCATTGTTAGATCTCAAAGCAAAGGATGAGCTTCGGAATGGACAAATGTAATCAGTCGTGCTATTACGGGGAAAAGTAGAAAATACATTGAACGCTTGGCTGAAAATGAGGAGTACAAGTTTCTAGGTTTTATGCAACTGCGTGGCATAACACATACAAAAATGAAGGAAACTATCCAAAGTAAATTCATGTTGAGGGTAGTGAAGGTATTGAAAACCTACTTGGATGGTGGGAAGACAGAACGCGCCAATAACACCTGGGTGTTGCCTATACTGACCTCGTTTGGGATAATAAAGTGGTGGAAGACTGATCTGGAAGCAACTGAAAGAAGGGTACGTGTGGCGATGACAAAATACCGAATGCATCATCCGAAGGCCGCAGTGGAACGCATCACTTTGCCCCGTTCAATGGTTGGTCAAGGCATTATTGACATATCTAATGTTAATAGCAAGACGGTACACAGTTTGAGAGTATACTTCTTCAGCAAAGTCAATGTACCACTTTATCATGTAATCACCAGAAATGATAGATGTAAAGACATTCCCTTGCGGCTGGCAGGCAGTGCATTTTGTCCCATGAGTGCGGTAACTTCTAGTGATCAGAAGATACAAACATGGAGTCCAAAAGAATTACGTGGTGCACACATTCAGATGCTTAACCAAGAGTATGTTGGTGGAAATTTATCTAATATGTGGATAAGGTATGGGTCATTGTTCTCTGAGACGGAGGGATTTGCTGTAGCAATACAGGATCGGGTCATCGCCCCTAGATGCTACAGAAGACGTGTCCTCAAAGAAGGAGGAGTAGAAGAGCGTCGTGGGAGATGTGGCCTGATCCGGGACACGATCGAGACTGTTCATCACTAGCAGGAACAGAATACCTCAAGAGACATAACGATGTTGCCAAGATGATCCATCAGAAAATCTCCCTTTTAAATGGTTTTATATCAGAGGAATGCCCATTTTACGTGTATCCCACTCAAGTACTTGAGGACGACCGCGCTAAAATATACTGGGATCGGTCTGTTAGTACGGATTTGACAATTTTAGCTAACAGACCAGACATCATGTATATGGACAAGCTAAAGAGGTGTGCGTTTTTAATTGATGCGGCCATCCCGCTTAATCAAAACCTAAGGACAACTCAAGCAGGAATGATCAATAAGTATGCAGCATTGGCTGAAGAATTGAAGTAATTGCTTCATCTGGATACCGTAAAATTGTTCCTCTTGTGATATCTGCAACTGGGATGGTGCCTAAAGCCCTAGACAGAGGTTTGGACAATTTGGATGTTGGGTTCTTGGTACCTAAAATACAGAAGTCTGTTTTGTTGAACACTTGTCATATAGTCAGAAAGTTTCTATCTCAATCATGACAGTAGTACTGTAATGTACCCGGTAGATTGCCTGTACATTACAATCAGCAATTCAGTTAGAATGTGAAAAAGAAAAGAAAAACAATAAGCATCTTTGTTTGGAGGCGAAGTTAAGGCAAATGCCTTCTCTTACACTTAACCTTTTTATGAATACATTTACATGGTAAAAGAAATATGTATGACAGTAACTATGCGATAAAAAGTAGACTAAGAAATAAAAAAGATGAGATATAAGAAGGAAAGAGTAACTCATTCATCCACCCATTCATCCATCCCCATTCATACAGTGGTCCTTGTGTTAATGCAACTCCGAGAGCAAAGAGGATCGCAATGTATTGGAGAACGAGAATTTTGTTGAAATATTCCTTACATTATTATCAAGGTTGTTCCACAATTCGGCCGCCTCGATAGAGAAAGAACGAGATAATTTCTGAGTTTTGTGTCTGGGAATTAAAAGAACTCATTTGGACAGTGTTCTATGGCACCAGTATATGCCCGTCCTATAAGTCAATGTGGTCGACGCAGTGGCATAACTAGCACCCTGTACACCCGGACATTGCCCGGGGACCCCCCGTCTCATGGAGCCCCCAACCTCTGGAAGTAATAGGGAGTTTCATCGTGTTTTTTTTTCAGTTTGTGAAGAAACAATTATTACTCAAACAAAAGAATATTGATTATAACATAAATATTATTTTACGTAATCTAGTCATAATTAATCGACGAACTTTTTGCATATGCTCCATTTTTATTAATTGATCATATTACGCTATCAGCCAGATTTCCGGACAAGTCTACAGTTGTCATGAAACGTTAATTCTGCCAGGTATAGTTGCGACTGCAGAACGGTCGTTTCCGGAATTGAAACCCGACAAAAGTTACCCAAGAAATTCCTCGAATCAAGACAAATCGAGTGGTTTAAGTGTTATATCCATCAAATACGAAACAAAAGTACGTCGTATGAAATGATAAATGTATTGTTGGATTTTTTAGTATAATTACTACATTAAAAATGTAAACTTGGAAGTATTATAAAATTAAATTACTAAATAGTTATTAAGATATGTTATATTTTTACTTAAAAAATCGTAAAATATTTTTCTAAATTTAACCACAACTAAAACACCGAAACTGCTGCCACTAAGTGAACCACGAGCCACATTTTGCCCAGGGGCCCCGACTTCGATAGTTACGTCACTAGGTCGACAATAACGCTTCGTTTAAGCGATTATATGATTATGTAGCTTACGTTGGCACTGAAGTAAAATGCCTGCCTATTGTGTAGCCAATAACTGCAAGAATCATATAGGTAAGAAACCTGGTTTATCTGCTCATAAGTGAGTATAATGATTACTTATTTTCATTGTTAGTATGAGATAATTGAAGAGTATTCCACTATTTGTAGCGCAAAAATTCTAGATAAAAAAAATTTCAGTAATTCTTTTGACTTGGCAGATCATCATTTAATTTCCTATCTAAATGTTAACTTAAAATTTAAATATCATATATCGCTTTTCTCGTTAACTATAGAACATATTTACATTAGACGCTTCTTTTTAGTAATTATTTAAACTATTAGTCACTTAATCCTTAATGTGCTTTATGACTTAAATGACAGATCCCAATGGAATAGATTGGATAGTAAATTACCTTAAGAATCCTGTGAATAAGTAATAATAATATTCACATTCATAGGAATTCGTGTTATATTAATTGAGTAAGTTTTGTAGATTTTCCCAAGACCCCGAACTTCGTCAACGATGGATTATAGCTACAAAAAGAAAAGGATTCAAACCTTCGAGCACTTCTAGCCTTTGCAGTGTTCATTTTGAAGAAAGTGTATTTGAAACAGGTGGTTTTAAGAGAATATTAAAAAAGGATGCAGTGCCTACATTATTTCAATTTCCACCCCACTTGATGACAGAGCCACCGAAACGAAGAAGAATTTTTAACAGAATAACGGTAATATATTTTATTATTTTTATAATAATTTTGTTTATAAATACAGGAATTAATTAATGTTTAATTAATATAATATAAGTTTGTACATAAATACAGGAATTAATTAATATATGTGTTTAAATATATTTTTGTTATGAAAATCGACTATTAATAAGATTTAAAGGTATAACCCTCTCATACATTTAATTTCTTACTGAAGTAGACCAATTTTGTTAGAATTAAGAAAAGGAGTGAAGTGAAGAAACTGCAGTAACCTGATGAACAAAGTTCAAACCCATCTACTTCAGATTCAAGCAAAGGAAAACCAAATATTGTAGGTTTTTACGCTTGTAAAATTATATTTAAACAGAACATATAAAACCTGATTGCTCTTCTAGTGATAATCCAAAACTTGTCAGGTTATGTGTTGTCAATAAATATGTGTTAAAGGTGTGTATGTTTATTTAAAAATCATCCCTTCAATATTGATCTGGTGACTATAGTCACGTAATGAAGCTAATTAAGTTAATAGGTACTTTGTTTTTAAAAACTGTATCTTTTTCTCATGCTAAAGAAAAGACTTCAGTAATTAGTAAGTCAAAGCTGGGCATGCGCCAAAAGCTCAACACATTTATTTTAATTCAAAATATGCAATGTAAAAATTTCATGACTGTAGAAGAAGTATATCATGTGCTGTGTGTGAACAACCTATGAAGAAATAAATATTATTGTGGAATACAGAAATTGTTTCATTCATTAAAACTATTACCCTTTTTAGTCGTATTATTGTAACAATATAATTTCGTATTATAGACTAACAGACGTAAAACAAAACGTTAGTGGCCCTTGTGTTACGCGGAGCTGGGCCGACCCGACCACTGGCTAGTGGTGGGGGGCGCCTGAGCGACCGGCTCGCTCGCACAGCACGGACTCAGCATTCCATGTGATCTACACCGACCTAAAGGGAATTTTCACATCACCAATACAAAGGTCTGAATGAAGCATGGATCTACACCGACCAAGTAATTTTTTATTACCCGAATATAATTGCCTGACATTTTCAGGGGTGAATTAACAGATTATTGCTTAGTGACCACAATCGGATTCTATCAAGTTCATCATTAAGTAAATGTATATTGTTGCTTAGTTGATGTGCAGCGAAGGAAGAGTACAATTAGAAGTCATCAGCGTAGATGTGGTAGCGTGATGACAGTACGGAATTCGGAAGGTCGTTGATGAATAAGGAAAAGAGTAAAGGTGAAAGAATACCGCCTTGGGTCATTCCGCTGATCAGAGGCAACCAGGTAGAAAACCTTTCCATTGTGAGTGACACATTGAGTGCGTCCTCGTAAGTAGGAGCTCAGCCATTTGATGCACGGTTTGGAGAGTGAAAAGAAAGCAGATAGTTTAGCTTCTAACATAATAAAGTCCACTGTGTTGAACGGTTTGCCGAAGTCGAGGAGAATGAGTACAGTCGCATCTCCTGCATCTAAGGCCATCTTGATGTCTTCAGAAATTTTAGTGAGAGCCGTTGGTGTGCTATGGCCTGGGCGAATCCAGACTGAAACTTGTCCAGTTTATCTGTTTTGAAAATATGCTCAGTGATTTGACTGTGAACAATGTATTCTAACGCTTTTGAAAGTGTTGGTAAGATGCTGATGGGACGGAAATCATCTAAAGATGAGGGGGAAGCACATTTGGGTATTGGTGTGACCAGGGATTGTCTCCAAGTGGACGAAAA
>NNCF01128158.1:560560-582367 GCA_002313205.1 Laupala kohalensis | reverse complement strand
TCTCTTATACACAACTGTTCCGAGGGTGAAGGGGTGGGAAGGGTTGGTAGCGTTGGAAAATCCGATGTTCCTCGGGCAGTGGCAGTGGGGGAAGGAGACGGGGTGTGGTCGACCTCGGCGGAATGTTCAACAGCGCATTTTGAAAAATATAATTGAACGAAGAGAAAAATTTTCTTTTTTTCTCATTGAACGCTACTTGAAAAGAAAATGATTTTGAGACTACTTTATCTATTCGATATTTAATTATACAGTCAAATGGTTTAAAAAACTATGTTCAGTGTATCGATTTCCGTGTTTTTTCATATTTTTTTCATCGTCTAGTGAGGGTGCCATTGTCCCCGCTGGCCACGCCTATGCGTGACATTGCACCTTCCATCACAAATAAGTGCGATAAGGGCGAAGATACTCGACACTACGTAACAAGATAACAAAATTTGTTTGTTTTCCACTCTTCTCGCCGGTGAGTAGATGTGCAAAGTCACTCTCTGCAATATATAAGCTTGCAACTGAAACCATTAGATTACTGGGCCTCCGTAGCGTCGTCCGAGTGCTGCAATTACTTGCTGGACGCCCGTCAGAAATGGCACCGAAATACAAGTTGACTTACTTCAATGTAATGGCATTGGGAGAGCCTATACGATGGCTCTTAAGTTATGGAGGAACGGAATTTGAAAACGTTCTTACTACACAAGAAGAGTGGCCGAATTTAAAATGTGGTAAGCATATTAAATTGCTTTAATTACAATGTGAACATCAAAATATTGAGATTTGGTTTTTATTACTTTAGTGAACCATTATAGTTAATGTGATTATTTCCGACGAAACAATGGAATTCAAGTGGTAAAACTTGAAAATTTATATGGTTTTTTATTTTAAATATACGGGAAATCTAACTAATAAACTTATTTATTGTTTGTAACAAGCTCTATTTTATTAAAAAAAGGAGATTTCCTAAAAACATCTGCTGTTAAGCAGATTCTACAATTCATTCTTTCCTTAAAAAGTAGTATCTACTCCTTTAGAAAGCATAACGCGGGTCGGTAATTAAACCTCGTAACTTCAAACTTCTCTTTTGTCTGTGGTCAGTGACACTCCTAAAGAAGCTCAAATTCCTCCCTTAAACCTCAATTAAAAAATTATTAAGCGAGGCTATAGTTTAGATTTGTTAATGGCTGAGTTTAAATAAAAATATATTAATCGTTTCGATGTGAAATAAGTAAATTATTAGGTAGTTTTGGTCAGCAGAATTGTGAAATGTAACGTATAACAATTTTGTCATTACATCGGGATTGTATCTTGATATTAATCCAATGTCAAAATTTTTCCGAAAGTTAATGTCATGTCATGGTATGAGAGATAAAAATCCTAAAGCATTCCTGAGAAGGGCCACCACACCCCTCACCAATAGTGGACCAGCCCTGGAAACAGCCTTGGCGCACGCTTGCCTGTTGTCGGCGATACTATGCCCGCGACGGGCCTGTCGGCATTCTTTTGGAAGGGACTCGTGAGCTCCATCATGGACGGAGTCTGAAGGGTCCGGACCCCCCCCCCGTCCCCTCCCCTCATTCCATTAACCTTCCGGAGGACGCGTTTTGTTTTTTTGTGATAAATTGGAGTGTTGTTTCTTGTTCGAAACAGAGAACTTTGGAATTCTATTTGAAACACTGGTGAAGTCTTCGCCAGACGTCGCTTCTCTCTGAACTAATACTTATCAGGTAAGGAGCGTGATGAGTACTGTCTATATTGGTACTACGAAGTGAAAAGCTTTCTGTTTCGTTATTATGATTGGAGTTGAGTTTCATAAGTTTATACGCGTTATCGTCTAGATTTGAACTATCATTATTGTACTGTCAAATTCATTCAAAGCTTCATAGTTAGTAGTAAAGCATCTTCAGAGAAGGATAAGATAAATTTTCATGGAATAGAGGGCTGATCTGTATTCACTGAATTATGATTGATAAAATTATATGGGTTGCCACTTTAACACAGATTTTTTTTCTTCAGATGTTCCATATGGTAAACTTCCGATTTTGGAAGTAGAAGGCAAAACCGCTCATCAATCAGTTGCAATTTGCCGGTTTCTCGCAAAAAAAATTGGACTTGCTGGGACTGATGACTGGCAAAATCTAAAAATTGATTCCACTGTCGACAGTATTGTAGATTTACGTACAGGTAAAAAAGAATAAGTTATTCATATTAATAATATGTTTACTCTTTCTGATGATAATATTTTTTTAGAGATATACAAATCTGTGTTCGGCAAGGACGAGGCTCAGCTTGAGAAAGTTAAAAAAGAAACTCTGCCATTTGTCCTGAAGAGACTGAATTCACAAGTTAAGGAAAATGGAGGGTACTTGGTGGACAAGAAGGTAAGAACAATACAGATTAACAATAAAGGAGGTATTCCGAGAAAAATCTCTTCAGTGTTGTGTGCATGAGTTTATATCAAGGCAGTGGCAGATTGGAGAGGGAGGGTCTATCGCACTCTTCAGGAGAAAAATTAAAATTTAATTCTATTTTAAAAATTAATATAAATTATTTTTGGCACATACGTTCGTATTACGTAGCAAAAATATGTTCTTGTAGAATCGTTAATTGCACTAAATGTGCATTTTTTACATCACTAAATTCTCCATATCCACTTTTCTTCAACATTTCTTACTGGTGTATAGCAATATTTTGGATGACACTCAACAATGACATAAATTATGAGCCCATTCCGGGCGAGCATGAACAGTCCAGAATTCCCTGGGTCAGGTAGAAGGGGTTTCCTCAATTGAGAAGAAATACGACCTTCCTTGAGATGGGGATTCATAGAATCGGGTGTCTCATAGGTATACCATCCCTTGATATATTTTACCATCTCGAAATTCGTATTCAATCAAATTCATTTCCATGCGATGAATTTCTTGGATTTACAAATTAATTTTCTAAATATTTACTCAGATTTACCAGCGTTGAGTTTTACACTGTTTTACGCGATGACATCTCTTTAAAAATTTCGGAACTCTTAAAGTTATATGCATAACAGTATCAAGTAACGTATGACTAAAAAGGATTAAATTGATAATTCGTTTCATTATTTTAAGCGGTTTAGCGGCGTATCAGATTAGGTTGCTTTTATCCCCCCTCGATTTGCGGAGAATCAGCCAAGTGCGAAAAAACTCTAATCCAAAACGAATCTTTATTTTTTAAAAAGCTGTTTTCAGACGTGGAAAAATACTATATTGTAAGAAAAATGTTTTAGGAGCAAAATATGACTTGGAACAGTAATTTTTAAACTGATTAATTATATTAAGGAAAATAAATAAATTTGAAGGGAAAAGGAAGTGCCAAAAACAGCCCAAGAAGACGTCTGATGTTCTGTCAAAATGCGATGTTGCTAAGGCTCTGTGGAAACTCTGATGTTCTGTCAAAAATCGTTTGAAAACTTCCACATAGTAGAAAAATACATAGTTGTCTTCATAAAAGGGAACTGAGGTTTTGTCACAATTAATACGTATATAGTGATATAAAATATAGTATTGCGTGTTGCTACCCAAAAATACAACATATCTACCCAGCGATCTATTTATCGATCGGTTTATTTGTCGATAAACGAAACGTGTTAAGGTTTCCTCTGCGCAATTGAGGAATCATTACCAGGGTCTTCTTGGGTACTGCGCACAATTGAGTCACTTTCCTACGCAATTTATGCGCGTCCTCAATTTCAGTCTTCGTAAAAAATTGATAAAGTGCTCCTTGAATCATCTCGATCACAATTAGAATTTTGAATTCTTCATTTTAAGGAACTAAAATATTGTTTCAAAAAATCAAGTTAACAATTAATTTTCCTCGTATTTAGAAATAATGAACACTATAAAAATATTTTAATCCCAAAAAGGTATGGGCAACCTAAAAAATGAACATCTTGAATATTACAAAGTACGCAAAACTTACACAGTCTAACAACAATATTTACGAGAGGAATCTTCATCGACCTGTGTATTTTTTCATAATTTTAAAGAAAATGTTGAAAAGATTCTTCCGAATTTACTTCATGTTATATAAATTATGAAAATACTATTAAACAAACTGGTGACATCTATCCATAAAACAAGATGTCAATTTTAGCAGATTTTTTAAAAAATGTTACTGAGAGTTTTATGGAGAACGATTCCCCCAACCCGGAGTTAATTATTTTTAGTTTCCTCCTATTACAATATTTATGTGATTATTAATAATAAAAACGACATTGAAAGTACTTAAAATATGTTTTTATTTTCTTAAGTACACAAAGTTTCGACCTTGGTATAATGAACGTTTTTATTTAATACATATACTTCCTTTGAAAACACGTCAATGTTTTGCTCTAATGAGATATTTTACATCCTCTAATAAGCAATAATTGGAAACTTGGTTTGAAAATGCGTAGTAAAAGTAATGAATTGAAATGAAGTTGTTAAGAATAATAAATTTAAAAAATTACTGTCAAAAAAGCTGTTACGAACTCTCTGGATGCAAGCAAGGGACTATCCCATCATTTCCGATCAAAGACAACTGCTGGATCAACATTTCTATCGTAACATGCCCTCCCTCCGAAAATAACAAATAGCTGTTATAATTTCCACAGAATATTTAACGAATTTTATTTTCAAGACAATAATAAAAACATAGCTATTTAACAAATACTTACAGTTATCAATTTATATTATTCAAATGTAGTATTTTCGCATCTATATTGATCGTAGAGATAATTGAAGGGTATTATTTATACTTTGTTTTCAGCTAACATGGGCAGATCTGTTTTTCGGTGCGTTTGTGGATACAGCAAATGGTGCTTTGAAGACAAACATTCTGACTCCGTATCCTGAGCTTCAGACTTTGGCGTCAAAAGTCTGGGACTTGCCGAAAATCAAGGCGTGGCGAGAGACGAGAAAAGCTGCTGATATTTAGGTGTTTTAAATAAAAGTCGATGTCAGTTTTCAAATGTACTGAAGAATTTAATGCATTTCAAATCAAGAAGAATTTTATTACCTTCAATCGCTAATTTTTTCATGTCTAAACAAGACAAAAGGAAAGGATCAAATGTCTAAATTTTTGTTGGTAAAAAACATTTCTACCATCAACAAAATTGTACTACTGAGAAGGACTGTATCGTTCTTTTTGCGCAGGATATATTTCCGTTCAAAATGATATATCGTGGTCATCACTTCGTACGAAAGGAATATAAAATTCTTCATTGGTTTAAGAATACGTATGAATATCTCCCTGCCAGCACACCGTCTTATCGAAGTTCTGACGTTGTGGGTCAGTGCTTGAATCGATGTGAGGCCAGGTAAAGGTTTGCGACTGTCACAGGTCGAACTGGTCTTGTGAAGCCGTGTTCCACAACGATCTTTCTGTTACCCTTTCCCACGTCCTTCTATGCAGGTAGGGACTCAAGCCAGCGATGCCAACTTCCTTGAAAGAAAACCTGTCGTGGTCGAAAAATAGACTGCCATGGTTGGGATTGTTGGGGTTGAATGATGGGTTTGCCTACCCTTTTCGAAAATAATAATTTAAAATCGTCGGAAACATGAAATGGAAGCAACAAGAAAACACAAAATAAGGAACTGACTTTTGGCACATGGAACCAGTGGTGGATCTATGGGGGGAGGGGGGTTAAGGGGGTTATAGCTCTCCCATACGGCCTGAACTTTCAACAGATAATATTGAAATTGATAAACTGTGTCTTTATCCTTCAATATGTATTTGCCATTTTAAACAATTAATAAACTTGGTCACTATTTAAAGAATTTTTTTTTAATGAATTGATATATTATATTAAAATACAAAAGTTCTATAATATTTATAATAATTTTTACAATAATAATTCTAATAATATTTATAAAATTTATCCCCTACCTTGATTACGGCCTAAATCCGCCACTGAATGGAACGTTTTATTTCTCGACAGATCGAAATATAAAAATAAGAATGGAAAAGGTACCCTATGTAACGTATCTCTCATAAATAAGACGAATACGCAGGGACTCATAGAAAAGGGAAAACATTCATAACTTTATAGTTGTCAGAAAAAATTAAGGAGCATCTCAAATGGTGATTTTAAATTAAGGAAGACCTTTGAACGGTGCGAGGCAAGGTCATACTCCTCCAATTCATTTTATTCGGAAATGTTTAAAAATTCTCGGTGAAGTTACGCTAATATTGTTAGTTCAAGTTCATTACATTTGTATTAATTCAAACAAAATTTTATCTCTACTGTTAAAAAGGTTGAAAATAATAACAGTAAAAGATAAGCTTCGTGCCACGACTAATCTCGTGAAAATTGTGAAAAAGCACAAAACGAATTAAAGGGGTGAGGGAATAGAGGTGTGAATATTTCCAGTTTCATCAAACCATTCACGAAAAGAATATTAATGCCTCGTTATTTGAAAACATAATTACATATCTGTATTCTCGATAGGGTTTTGTTTAGAAGGCAAATTTGAGTCGTTTGTGGGGAAGATATAGTTCTACATGAAATGGGTACGGTATGCTGTTTAGATTTCTGATATAAATTTGTATACGTGAGAACCCAAATGAGCGAACTGTCGAGTAACTTTAAAAGCCCAAGACAAATGAAACATTGTGACATTAATATTCAAGGAAACAATCTTGTGATAGAATTCCTGAAGGTAGCGTCATAAATAAGTATTTTATGAAACGTTAGTTTCCTCTGTCTTCGTCGCCATAAACAAGAAAGAAAGAAGAAACAAGTATTTTCTTTAAAAAC
Organism: Laupala kohalensis; assembly: GCA_002313205.1. Taxonomy (NCBI): domain Eukaryota; kingdom Metazoa; phylum Arthropoda; class Insecta; order Orthoptera; family Trigonidiidae; genus Laupala; species Laupala kohalensis. The sequence continues at coordinate 575,610 of NNCF01128158.1, read as the reverse complement.
TATTTATAGTATAATTTTATTGGTTTTCTTGTCCATAGATCCGAATTATATACTAGCAGTTCAATTTGCAAACAAATAATCATCAGACCTCGTCATGAGGTAATGATCAGCACCACGGAGCTCGACAATAAATCAATCTTGCTATCACCTCCTTGAGCGCGTATGACTTGCAGAAAGAAACTTGTTTGGTTATCGACAGAGAAATAATTTCCCTGTTCCTCAAGGACTAGTATGTAGTCATAAGTTTGAAATACAACAAAACTTGCGAAATAATTACATGTTTCTTATTTATGCACGCCGAACGTAAAAATTACAAGTTTAGTTATTTCATATGAATTGAGTTCACACTAGTTGCAATACTGGAATTTCAACCAATGATACATATTAACGAAAATCTAAAATATTGATTTCTTCACAAAACTATTAACATGTAGTTCTCACCATCGAAGCTATGTATATTTCTAGAATTTATTTTCTTTAGTACAACGAAATTACATTTACTTAACGTGACTTCTGCCAAATGGGTGACAGGAACAGGGGCGTACCAAGGGTAATTAAAAGAAAGTTGTCCTTTTTGTATTTGACGCGTATTGACTCACAATATTTATACACCCTTTTATATAGAAGATATATTTCATGATATATGTATACATGTATAGTGTGTTTGTTATCCACCACCGAAATAAAATCCTCGGTACGCCCCTGGACAGGATGTAGTGGGTGGCGCCTTGTGAGAAAAAGAAAATACAGCGTCTAGCACAATTCGTTGTTTTCAAAACTTGCCTGGACAAATTTTGATTCACGTAAGGATTCGTTCGTCATTCCTCGGTGTTCTCCCTGAGCAGCCAAGTACATGGATTACAGTGACAAACTTGAAGTTAAAAAGCGCACTATAATACATACCGTATTCATTTAGGCTTGACGTAACACCAATACTATCACCCCTTACCCTGCCGTAACGCTGGATAAAGATATATCGTCCCATACCCCCCACATTGCATTACTTAATTTAGGGAAGGTACCTCACTTAAAAAAATGTGACATTCATGATACAGAGTTTTCCTTTCGCACAATTGATCTAGGGACAAATTAAAACGATTTCATTACAACACCTCATTATGGAAATTTGTAGGAAAATTTAGGACACTATATTTTAAATAAGTATTAGAAGGGAATCTAAGGAACAATTGCATTATGTCCTCAGGCAAACACAGTAATTGAAATTAATATTTTTTTAAAGGAAACTGTTAAATGAAAAAATATCCTTAATTTGCATCCTATCACATATTTGATACAAACATGACATTATTCTTTAAGAAACAGGTGTGTTAGTAGAGTTCAAGTTTTATCCATTTTGAACAGATGGTGCTATTAGAGACTATTACTGAATTGCCTAGTCATTCAATGCTCAAGAAAGATCTACCTGGAAAGTATTGGAGAAGTAGTGATTATAAAATTTTGCACCTTTTCTGGTTTTTAGGGCAATGTAACGGGCAAAATATTTGTCTGACAAAAAAGGACGAAAGTTGTCAGAAATATTTCCTACTTTGTTTTTGTAATAAAACATTTGTTATAAAAAAGCGCATTGTCATCATGTTAGATGTAACTAGTGATGCAAAACCATTGCACATACTTTCTGATGTACGTTTTTCCATCTGCAATAAAGTGACAAAAAATATCGTAAAAGTACTATGTAAATTTAGTTGTAGAAAGAAATTGATGTATTTATTATCTGCAGTGCGTTTGCTATCCTCCCATGAATTTTATCATTGTCATATCTTTCATATCAATTTACGAAAAGTGTATTCTACGTCTCCTTGTTCCATTTCCACGGCTAAATATTGTTCAAGCTTCTTGATACAGTAACCTAATGTGTAAGTGTAGCAGACAGAAATTATTTCACTGCGTCTATACCAAACTTTCAAGCGAAATACCGCTAATGTGGATGTAATGCATACCAATAGTACTTCACGCACGGAAAATTGAAGTAAAATCGTTGGAGCCGTTTTCGAGAAACATTCGAAAGAGTACTTTGACCTTCATGTGAAGTACCCTTTGTTTTAAAGTTAAAGAAAAGAGTACGTGCATTCTACCGTAAACACGAAATGTGAATGAAATATATTCATCCGTTTACTCAGAATCGCCGTGCACAGACAGATTTTGCAAAGAGTACACAGTTTTCATGTAAGAAATCAAAAACCAAATGTGAGTGCACTTTTTGGAAACTTTTGGGTGTTTTCATATTTCCCTAACTTTGTCTCCTCAGAACAAAGTTGAAATTTGTGATCAGCGCTCTGAAAAGCAAAAAAGAAGCAAAAAATCAAAACTTTCTGAGTAAAAACACCAAATGACTGGAATATAATGTACCCAAATTCTCTAGATATCTTTGCAAAGTGTTCAGATAATTCAAGGAGTGCTCACTAACAATATTTGGCTGTGACTATTAATTCAGCAATAGTGTAGATATAATAATTGATAGATTGATTTCTTACCCTGATTGAAAAAACCTCCCCCAAAAATTAAATAAAATAAGTTTGGCATCAGTTAGTAGTTGAAGGTGATGATTCAATACAATTTACATTGCTGGTTATTTACCCTCATCTGGTAAGTTATCAATTTGGATTTAGAATAAAACATGCATGTGAAGAGTTGTGCAGCAAAAGTGTGAGAGTGTATGACTCCTATTAGTAGAAATAGAAGATTGTTCTATCAAACCCTTAAAAAACGGATTAATAAATAAATTTTATTGTCAGAAACACAGTTAGAAACTTTGCATAACCGTGTGGAGGCTATAAACTTGTTTACAATTTGGAAACAAGCAAGGGACCATCCCATCATTTCCAATCAAGGGCCTAAAGGCAGTGGCAGATTTATTATTACTAAAAATTATGTAGAAAATACATATTAGTCCATTCATTATTTCCAAAATAAAATGTAGCTATTAAAAGCAGTAAAAATTGAATATTAATATACATACATGGGGTTGTTCTTACTCCACCTGCAGTGGGCGCTGAGGGGATTGAGAACCTTAGTAGCTACCATTGCCAGTTTCAAGCCCGGGAAAAGGAGGAGGGTTGGCTGTTGGGCCAGCTTCCCATCATCACATTAAAAAAAACCAACACTACTCGGAATATGAACATGAACAAAGATAAAGAAAACTGACTAAGGCAAAGAAAACGGACATTTATTGGAAGCTGGAATGTTAGAATGTTACTGAAACCTGGAAAATTACAAGAACTTGTTGACCAGATTCAGAAGACTCAATTGGAAGTTGTTGCAAAACAGGAAATGAGATGGCCAGAAACCAGATGCATTAAAAAAGGAAATTTTATCTTCTATTACAGCAGTTCTCCATCCAGAACAGGTCAAGCACGGACTGGTTTTCCCTACAAAATAAAGTAATAAATTTCACGCCCATCTCAGAAAAATTAAGCAAACTAAGATTGAAAGGAACGTTTAATAATCTAACTTTAGTAAATGTATATGCACAAACAAATTAAAAGTCTGAAGAGAATAAAGAAATGTTTTATGAAGACCTTCAAAAAACAATTGATCAAGTACCTAGAAGCAATATTTTAGTAGTCTTGGGGGACTTTAATCCAAAACTAGGTGAAGAGAAGACCTTCAGGACAGGAAAATATACAATACATAATACCACTAATGAAAATGGAGAACTGCAATGTGGTTTTTGTGGGAAGTAATGACTTGATAGAAGCGAGCACACAATTTCAGCATAAAGTAATTTACAAAGCTACATGGGTCTCACTTGACTTGACAATAATAAATCAAATAGATCATGTCATTATTAATGGAGCCAATAAGGAACTAATAGAAGATGTAAGATCTCTCACAGGACCCAACATAGAATCCAATCACTTTCTTCTTAAAATTATCCTGCAACAAAAACTACCTAAGATATATAGAATGAAGGGGAAAAATAATAAAAGATGGATTCTACTAGATTCAAAGATCTTGAAACAATATGAAAGGACAATGAAGGACATGATAAAAAATGAGAAGGAACTGGAGAAATAGAAGAGGATTGGGAAAATCTTGTGAAAACAATAACCAAAGTAGCTGAGAATGTCATAGATAGGAAAGAAGGCAAAAAGAAAATTGAATGGTGGTATAGCGAATGCAAAGAAGCAATAACCAAGAAAAACAATGAGTGAAAGAAAGTCCTTCAGTTAAAAACTAGAAGCAGTTACGATAATTGCAGATCAGAGAGGAAAAAGGCAAATAAAGTCTATAAAAGAAAAAAGGAGTGGATCAATAGCAAAATAATCACCATGAAAGATAATTTCAAGAATAATGAATCAAGGAAATTCTTTGGGGAGCTAAAAATGAATAAGAGAATAAACAGTGAAAACATACATTTCTGTAAAGATGAACATGGAAACATGTTAACACAGGAAAGTGCAATACTAACAAGATGGAGATCTTTCTTTGTCAATATATTTAATCCCCCAGATCTAATAGAAGTAGTACAAAGAGGCAATCAAGATTCACATAAGGCAGAAATAGGAAATAACATCACCAAACCCTCATTTAATGAGATATGCTGTATAATTAACAACTTGAAATGGAATAAGGCAGCTGGAACTGACAACACCCCCGCTGAGTTAATTAAATATGGAGTGAAAACGCTTGAAAAGGCAATACATAATTTGATAAAATATGGAATCAAGAAAAGTTATCATCTCAATGGAATGAGAGAATAATCTGCTCAGTTTACAAAAAAGGTGATAGGTTCGATTGTAAAATTTACAGACCTATAGCATTGTTAAATATCACATACAAATTTTTTGCTGCTCTTGTGAATAAGAGGCTAGTTGATACAGTTGAAGACACACTCAGTGAAAATCAAGAAGGATTTTGTAGGAATAGATCGACAGTTGACAACATATTTGAAATGCGACAAATCTATGAAAAATGTTATGAACATGGAATCAAATTACACAATATGTTTATTGATTATATCTGGACCTTTGATTTAGTTCTAAAAAATAAAGTCTTCAAAAACCTGGTAAAATATAAAGTACCAGCAAAATTGAGGAAATTGATACAATTAACACCAATGTCAAAGTCAAGATAAACAACAAAATGAGTGACAAATTCTCAATGAAATATGAAGTTAAACAAGGAGACTGTCTGTCTGCAACATTATTCAATATTACCTTAGATGTAATATTAAAGTCCATAGCTGTTAAAGGAAATATGACAACCCAATTAAAACAATGTGTTGCCTATGCAGACGATGTATTACTGACTGCATGGACCCAAAAAGCAGTGGAAGACATTCTTAAACTCCTGAAGGAAGAATCATTATCATTTGGATTACAAATAAATTGAGGAAAAACTAAATACATGAAATGTAAAACTGGTGAAACTATCTCATAAGAAGAAACATTTGATGATGAAAAGTACCAATCAATCAGTTCCTTTAAATATTTGGGTTCTATTTTAAATCCAAGTAATTCCATCCAAGAAGAGATTTATGAGAGAATTGCAGCTGGTAATAGAGCTTACTATGCTAATATGGAACTATTCAAGAGTAAGCTGCTTTCAAAAAGTTCAAAGCTTAGACTTTACCAAGCTGTCATAAAACCCATAATAACATGCGGCAGAAACATGGACTCCCAAAGAAAATTATATCAGAAGACTAAATATCTTTGAGAGGAATATGGTCTGGTGCAAGAATCAGATAGTACCTGGAGAATCAGACACAATTATGAAATTGACAACCTCATCGTCAAAGAATATAATAAACCATATAATAGCACTCAGGCTTGGCTGGTTTGGACACCTGCATAGAATGCAGGTTGAGAGAACAGTAAAAAAATCTATAACTGGTATCCTGCATCAACAAAGAAGAGATGAGACCAAAGACTAGGTGGAGGAAAGACGTATTGAAAAACATCAAAGAACTTAAGAATCACGAAGTGGCCCGTATTGGTGCAAGAGATGGAAAGCTGTCGTGGAGCAGGCCAGAACATCAAGAAAGATGTTGTAGAACCTATTAAGAAGAAGACATGTGGCTTTCCATTTATGCTAACTGTTGACTGTAATTGACTTTGTTGAAGTGGAGAGTTCAGTACAGTCAGAATAATCAAAAATATTAGAAAGCATCAAAAGAATCATTGTTGGCTGAGGAGGAGTGTTGAACTCAGTCAGAAGTTTAGAATTAGAAGAACTGCAAAATTAATTGTAATGTGATTGTGGTCTTATCCCATGCAAAAAGTATTTAAGTAATCAATAGAATTTAAAATATTTTCATTTAGGTAACATGAAATTACATTTTTTCCTTTATCTACTTTATACCTTTTTATATACATGTTTCTTTTCTCCTCTGTGCATTAGAAAAAATTATTAGTATACTGTATAATGTTATTTTTAAAAGGCTCTGTATATAAATCATTTATTGAAAGAATAACTTTCTGACATAACTTTATTTTTTTACTTAATGTTTGAATACATGGTTTATATGTTATTACTATTTTATTGTTGTTTTTTTGGTATCAATAGAAAGTCAAGATCTATGCACAATAATTAATCATTAATAGTATCTGCTGTAAATTTGTTATCAGTAGTTATAATATGAAAATCACTGCAATTTATGCAATTAATTTAAAAAAATTGTAGTTTAGAATGAACTGATATGGTGACAAAAATATTGTATTGTTTTGGGACTTTATGAATCACTTATGTCAAGTCATTCAAATTTTCAATGCACTACCCAAAGTAAGCAAAATTTGTTAGTGACGTAATAAAGAACTATATCATTTATTAAAAAATTTAAATGAACAAAATCGAGGCTGTGGGATGAAATTCAGGATTCAGGAGGAGAGGGGACAACCTGAGGCAGTTTCCATTCATTACTTCTTCTGACTCCTTACCCAATGTCTGTGTGCGATCCCAGAAATTATAATTAGACTCAAACTTGAAATTACTTTTTGTTAATCAACTTAATCATTAAATACATTTGTATTTAGTAAAAACAAAACATTTCCTAAAATCACAAATTACAAGCCATCATATCTAGTATCTAGAATCTTGCTACACTATAAATTAAATCATGAATTTTGTTAAGGCAGTTTTTTTAAAGCATTTTAATTTAAAAAATTGTTAGATGAATTCAAACTCATATTTGCAGAGAAGTGATTATTTCTTTCAATGAGGAATAAAAGGATTCCATTGATTTGATTTGTTTAAATGTGTTCTCCCCCGTAACTTCAGCCCCCACTTGATATTTATGCTGTAAATATGGCCAATGCTGTAAATTCCTTCTACATTTTCTTGTTTTGTTTTGTGTTATAGAAGGCATTGATTCTATTTTCATATTAAAAATACTTAATTGAAAAAATAATCTGAAATGAATCTTATTATACCACATTCAAAAATTAGAGAATTTCCAAAATGTTAAAAATTATCACCCTCTAGTCTTGAACTTTGAAGTTACCAAAACTTTGATAATGTGGAACACAGACTATGTGGAATATAATAATTTGAAGAGCTAGTATGTAAAATGCTTTATGAAGGCATTTTTCAAGAGAAGAAAAATTTTTTTTTTTAAAGTATTAAATCCACCACTGCCCTTGGAGCCCTTGGTCAGAATTGATAGGATGGTCCCTTGCTTGCTTCTGGAGAGTAACTTAGTTTATTTTCCCCCACATGGTCATACGCAGTTTGTAACTGCTTTTTTGACAAGAAACTTTATTTATTTATGAATTATATGTAGAGAAAGGTTAATTGTAATATTTTTTCCATTTTCTGATATAACTTGGAAACAAACTAAACAGCTATTTGAACCAAACATATGGAAAATTGTCTATCTCTGTGTAATATTCAAAATGTATTCAATGTATTGTGATTTTGCATTCTACCTCATCATTTACAAAACTTCTTTAACAACATAATGTCTTCCCTTTCTAATAACATGGTTTGAGGAAAAGCACATTAGGTAGCCTTACAAATACAATCAATGGAGTGCTATCAAGAAGGTAAACTGCAATTTACAGAAATGAAATGTAATGCTTGTGGAGCAATTGGTAAACCTTAATATATGTAGTTCCCTAAGAATACATACTTGCACTGCTTCTCATCAAAGTATTTTTTTCTTATCTGCCAACCAGGCAAGCTTGGGGAAAATATTTATGCACCCTGTTGACAATATGCTACACAAAAAGAACATCATGAATAAAAAAGTTAAATATATTTAAGATCCAATTATTTATACATTATTTTTAACTCCAATCATAAAAATTCTTGGCCTGGAACAAAAAAGAATGAAAGGAATGCATTGAAATGAAAGAGTTGTTTATATACACAAGCCATGATTTTGCCTTGGATGCAGAAATGAGATTTTTGCCACTTTCTTAGGACTTTAGGAATTTATAGGATGGTCCCTTGCTAGCTCCTGGAGAGTAAATTAGTTTATTGTCCTCTGTGTGGTCCACTCTTTGTTTTTACATTATTCACATATTTATATATTTATACTTTATCCTTGTGTTTTAAATGAAAATATTACAGTAATACACATGTTGACATGTGTTATAATATTAAAGAACAGCAGATGTTAATATTGGCCAATCAGATTCGCCTTGGATGTGTACCCAACCAAGAAGTTCTAACGGTGAATCTCATTTTATCTGCAAGAGTTCTCAGTTCTCCCTTTTCATTCCTCTCAGTTCTGTTCAATTGTGGTGTATTAGGAAAAATATAATCCAATTGAATGCCTTCTCCCTTATAGCAGTATTTGAACTCATTGGACTTCATTCAATATAATTATTCATTTTATTTTTAACACATTCAAGATATGGTAGGTTTTGGCTTGTATGACATACTCCTCCCTACCTCCTTCTGATTCACCTTTGGTTTCAAGTAGATAGTTTTGGGCAAAGTGAATGTAGTGAGTCTCCGTTGCTGACTGGGTACAATATGTTCACAAAAACAGAGCCCCACAGATATACTGCCGGCCTTTAAACTTCTAAATAACTGGTCCATGTCTACCATGCCTTTATTTCCCCAAATATGAGTATCAAGATAAAAAATACAAAAGAATGTCAGGATGAGTATAAGAGAAATAAACTTTTCATTGTGTTTGGGGGGGGGGAGAATTTTAGTCGAATATCACACCATGGTGTCTTTAATTGTTATGTTTCCGAAGTGATTCCATTTATGTCTATATGGACTGTAAAACTATTGATCTTTCTACAATTTTGTTTCACAAAATTCAAGCAATCAGTGACATTTTGTGTGGGATGAACTCTTGTGCTCATTTTGTAGACTATACTCTTGTACTCTTGTGGTCATTTTGTAGACTACCCCTTTCTCTCTGCAGAATAATACAGGGACATTGGGAGGGTGGCCTCGGAAGTGAGAGCTGTCCCCTCTAGATGGAAATCATAGGGGAAGTGCACCCTTATTAATTTAATAAAATCGAGACAATTTCATAAAGAATAGCTAATTGTGCTCTCAACATAAATATTTTATCAAATAAATACCTATAGAAAAATTTTCAATACATTTCCTAACATCATGTAAGTTTAAACATTTCAATACAAAAAAGAGTGTAAGAATTAATTTTCAATTTCAAAAAACCCAAGTTAGAGAATATAGTTTTAATAGCTCATGATTCTCCAATAAGTATAATTGTTTTAACTCAGGTAATTCATACTATTAAGTGTGCACAGACTTCAGAATTGCAAAAATACAAACTTGAAGAGAATGTGTTCAAAGATTTTATTTTCTCAATCTGAAAAGGTTTTTATTTAAACTTAAAACAATTAACTGATAAATTATACAATAAATAATTTTTAAAGTTTTTTATATTTTTTAGATGCTTTTAACAATATAATTTTCAATTTTTTTTGACAATATTCTGAAACACAGTTTTTATATGTTTAGGACATTGTATTGTGATCTTTCATGTGATTTCTCCATATTTGCAAAAAAAAGTTTATTTAAATAATTTATTAATTACAATTTAATACATGGTGCATCATTGAAAACTTTTCACTATGCTATGACACATAAAAGAAACAAATTTGCTACTTTTACGTGATATTTAAGAAATTACACAAAATTTAGAATTAAAAGAGATTGAATTTGTTTCATGAACAAATGAAAGAACAAACATTTTGTGAGTACAGAATTATTCTAAATTCTTTTGATGTGAATGATTCAAACATTTTTTAATGTTTATTATAGATTTTATTGAACTATGTAATAAAATTGATATCTACAGCAATAAAATAAAATCTTAATTTACAAATTTGACCCCCTGCACCCCACTGCCCTAAAGTAAGCCAGAGTACTTCAGATGCTATTGTAAAATTTTTCACATTCTCCATTTGTTTTATTCATTTATGACCTAGTTAAGTAACAGTTTGAAATGAAAACAAATAATACCCAGCTCAGTGTCTGTAATCTGTAAATGAATTGCAATGATAAGTTTGGTAAAATGAGTAATTGTAGATTCTTTTCATTCCACCAGTATACCAGTTTCCAACTGTTTTCGTGAGCTTCTTCTCAAGGATGCATCACATGCATTTATTACTGAGGCCATAGTTGACCAGCCTTCTTGTCCACATTTCCGAAGAGTTGAAAATTACCATATATCTGGCCAGTGGGGGATCTACGGGAGGATTGGACCTGAATTCTTAACTGATAAAATTGAAGTTGATAAATGGCATACTTTGTAAAAGTGTAACCAGATTAATAATTGTTAATAGTTATAATTGTTATTGTTATTAATAATATCAGATTAATAAAATTAATAATACCATATTAATAACATTAATAACTAATTCTTATTGTTATTAATAATACCAGAATGTTAATTGTTAATTATTTATTTGATGCATTTTATTTAAAGGTAACATTTATAAAATTTGTGTTGTAAAACCACAATTTTTAAACAAAAATGCTCCCCGGTTAACCCCTCCTCCTTGATCCGCCATTGATCCTGGCAATATATGACATCCATCCACTTGATCGAAGGTTCCATGGAACGCTACGACTTTTTGTCACCATGCCTATCTTTGTAAATTCTTCTACCTCATAGACGATAGCAAAAGTAGGTATGAATACTATTTGGACGAGGTTCCCAGAGGTAAATATATCACGAATGGCTTCGCTTCTCTCATTGGTTCTTCTGCAAACTGTAGCGCAAGCAAGTCACCAGCGATGATGAAAGGTGGACGGACCTTTAGTAGGTCCAATACCAGGTCCAACAGGTCCGTAATGCCCCATCTACGGCCTGGTGAAAATTGCGACGTACCGGTAATCCAACTCGGGACCTGCTTTAGCCGCAAAGGTGCTGTCCTGAGTTTTACCCGTCTCGTCAGAACTGTCAGAGTATGTAAACCCTCAATCAGACAATGCTACGTCAAGGTGATATCCCACCAGGCGGAGGGTGGAAGTCCATCTCCATCTACGCACAGCAATGAGGACTAATGACTCAATTTTAACCCAAATCTGCTCGTTTTGTATTTAGAGTAGCATCAGCTAGATGTCGATGCTGTGCTCTGTAAATTTTCTTATTTGAATCTAAAGCAGAGTCGTTCACGCAAGCGCTCTACGGAGCCGCAAAGATTTGCTGTAACTTGCAGTCAAGAATGCGAGAGCGCTGCACGCTGAAATATGGGTCTGACGTCACAGAGTGGGGTGAATTCCATTCATTCGTTATCGAATTAATGATAGGATTTACTTTAATAGACACTTTGTAACATTACTTTTATTGGAGTGAATAGAACTAAATAATATTTCCACATAATATTCTTCTTAGAAAACAAACAATTTTAATTCTCCAATAATTTATAAACTGAAAATACAATTAAACAACTTTACTAATAATTTCTTACAACTGATATATTACAACAGAAAAATATAAATTGGCATTTGCAGTGAATCAAACATATTCAGAAAGTTTATTAGAAAAATAAGGTGCTATATATTTTAGCTGCGTTTTCTACTTGTTTCCGATTTTCTCTTTTTAGGTCTTGAATTTTTGGTGCATGTGCTTAACCTTCAGACTACCACGCGGGGTCAGCTGAGAACCCAAAGCAATTTTTAAAATTATTTTTATGTGAAAACGGTACCCCTGAATATGGGCACTTCTTGTTATTGTCAAATTTATTTATTATTCCATGTCTGTTGTGTTGGTTGCATAACGGGTTCGTCCCTAAGAAGATAATGCTAATTTGATTTTGTTGGTCCATCATCGTAGTTTTTGTTATACTAAATTTTTTTGAAAATATTTTTTGTTGTAAGTATAAGTAAGAAATGTGCTATGTTTATAATTCTATTTAAGTGTTTGTTACGTATTGCTTTCGTTGTTCTTTATGCAGTAATTTCTTTTTGGGGTATAAGATGACCTCGCTTGGTATTTGGTGTTGATCACCGACCTGTTTTCTAAGTCTAGTATTACACAGATTTGTGACCGAAAAATCGAAAACATTTTCTAATTTTAATCAGTAATAACATAAGCTTGAAGACAGAACACTTTTGTGTTCTACACTAAAGAGTCGAGAAATATTTATCGCTGCTCTCAAATTCTCAAATGCTTGGAGGTTTGATTACCACTTGATTATTGCGTTGAAATACTGATAACTTAAAACTTAATATTTCTGATATTTAGTCTGACATTAATAAAAGTAACTTTTTGTAAATTAATTGTCGTGTTCTGTATTAATGCTTTGTGTTCAGTATTTTTGTACTTCTCTAGTGATTAACCTTATAAAACCGATGTAAATTAAACCTCTTAACGTGGTTCAAAAATTTGGTTCCCACCGAGAATTTGGCATATCCCCCACTACCCACAAAAAGATACAAATATTCCCATTTCGAGTTAAGAAATGATGAGCATTTGCTTTCAGACTAACTAAACGCTTCTTCCGCCATATTGCAAGAGCCACTGTGGCTGGCTACTTCGCAGTGATGCTCTTCCGTACGCCCCAGATGTTTTCAATGCCTCTCCTCGGAGCTACATGCTCTCGATCGGCCTACGTGAACGGCCCTGCTCCTTATTGGTGCCTTATTTATTTATTTCCTCTTCTTATTTTTCCCTTCTAGTTCGTTAATTGAGAGTTGGGCCGGTGTTGTTCAATGTAATGTATTAGAAAGAAATGTATGTAATTTTGTCATATCAAGCAGGAAACAGAGGATAAACTGATGTAAAGAAATAACAAAGAACCCCTATCAATAGAGAAACAAAACATGTTTTAAATAATATTCACTTTATTAAGACCTTCGAGCCAGTTTTTGTATTCCTCAATCTATATTTGTCGACTGATTACGAAGAACACCTGAGCGGACATCTGATATGAGTTTCAGCGATAGTACACAGATAACTAAGCACGTATCATCAGATAAACATTTTGCATTCTAGGCATATTGTCTCTAATCAATAACACTCAAAGTTTCCTTGGATTAATCAATAACACTCAAAGTTTACTCCAGATATTTCAGCCTTGCTAATTAGCACTGATTAGCACATTCAACGTGTCAGGCTTTGTAATTAATTCCGAGTCATTGTGAAACCTTTTAAAATCCAAATTATAAAATGAAATCAATTAATAATTATTAGTCTCCAAATCCCCTAGATGTTACAAATGATCATGCACGCATGAAAAATTCAAAATAGACACGATTTAAAAAAAATTAAAATAAAGGATCTAAAATGAATTTTGTGAAGGGCTATCCAAAAATTAAAAGGTTTTATTCTGATAATTTCATTTTAAGAGACGAATAATTAATCTTTTTCCTTGATTTCTCCCGGCTCAACTAACACATATACTTGTAATCAACAGCACTGTAGACGTTGGCGAACCCTAAAGCCCCATTAAAAAACAGCATTGCGTACTGTTGGGCTAAGCGCTACTAACATATCCCCAGAGATTGATCTCTTTTTTAAAACATACGTCTGTTTTCATACATAACATAAAATCCTTGTACACAAGTTGTTCTAAAACTGATAAAATATTTTCTGAAGCGCCGCGCTCTGGAAAACGGTGTCAAAAATTAAAATTTAATGGATATTTTTCAAAGTATGAAGCCAACTACGCGAATTACAATTTTCATTCCTTCATTTATTTACATCATTTTTATGTTTATACTTTTATGTGAGATGTAATCTTGCTTTTCATTTTATTTAAGTTTTGCAGTGAATGTTATAGATTACGGGCGCCACCGTAAATTGTGAGCCATGGATCTAGAAAGTTTGCGAACCACAGCTCTTTACTAATGTCCTCCAATACATGAAATCCCTCTGCACTGCGCGCACGTCTAATACGTGTCTTACCTCCTAGACGAAACAAATGGAAGCAGTATACTTGAAAAGTATTTGTTTATAACGTAACTTGCTAAATTTCAAGCCAAATGCCACTAATGATGCGCGTTCTGTTTTAATTCTGCTAGTTCAATATAAAATTTATTGAACATTGAAGTCAATTTCGAGGAACTTTCGAACATGTACTTTCATCTTCACAATGAGAAAGACAAATTATAATTTCCCCTCCCCTATGTTTGCAACCCCCTGATTCGTGAATTTCTTCTTTATATTTTTGAGTGAAATATTGACTTAATATCAGTTGATCTTGTATAGTCAAATAACGAACATAAAAGAATACAAAGTTTATGATAAAGAGTTTTCGTGAAACCTTTAGCGTATGTTGTGTCAATTAAAAATAATTTCATGTACTAATGAATGTGCAATGATCCCTTGAGACCTTAGTAGTTTTTTAAGAAACTACAGCACCAAGTCACACCTAGAACGTAATTACCGTTATACCTTTGACATAATGAATGACAGATACAACTTAGGTTAAGAAAAGAAAGTCCAAATAAAGAAATAATTCATTTCTAAATTTGCTATTCCCAATTGTGAATTATAATTAAAACTAATTTCAAATTATTTATGTATAATTTTATTTATTATTGATTTTTAACTTTATTTTCATTTCGTATTTCTGGGTAAATAAGGGAGCCCCCCACCCCCCCCCGAGGTAGTTACCCTCTTGTACTTTACGCCGCACCTGCGCTCATAGATA
>NNCF01128158.1:514803-542106 GCA_002313205.1 Laupala kohalensis | reverse complement strand
CTAGAATACGACACATTTGGGTGTCAGGTGGATTTCGAAGAAGTGCACAAACCAACGAAGTGCGACTCTGGAAACCAGACATTTTTTGACGATCCTTCCTGCTTCAAAGAAGACCTTCTGGGGTGTAAAATCATTATACCCACTAAATACAAAATCACTAAACCAAATTTGTCATCCGTCTCAACCAACACAACATCCACGTCCGTTTCAATATCTACGGCCACTACATTTCAGCAACCGAAGTCTGCCGATGCACGATCCCCCCGACGTCCATCTCGGGGTCGTTCTCGGCAGAGAACTTCTAACACCAAGAAGTTCCATAAAGCTGACTCTATAAAGTCAGCTCCAAATGTCGTTCACTCACCTTCCCATAGACGCCGAGGCTCTAGGAGCAAAAATAGTGGACTGGTAATGTCCGCGAGTGATCACTCTAGCAGGGATCACGGCGATTCTCCTGGGGAACGGGACCACAGCTAGAGCTGACTTTATAGTCGTCAACAAGAAGAAGTCCAAACATCGCAGAAAGAGCAGATAAATTCCACACCATGACTCTTCTTTCCTGGAATCTGAATGACATTCATGTCTATTCAGATGACCTCAAACTCTTATCGTCTCGTCATTATCCTCTAATAGTATGCCTTCAGGAAACACACCTTCTACCAAAGCACTCTTTTCTCTCTCATGGTTACACCTGTTATAGGGCGGACTTAGAAGACGGCCTGCGGGCACACGGCGGTGTCGCTGTGCTCGTAGACGCTTCAGTTTATGCCAAAGAAGTATGAATATCAAGCGTCTTTCAGACCGTATGTATGAGGGTGAGCCTACCATCCCTTACATTTACGGTCTGTAATATCTATATCCCTCCCGGGCAGTCATTCACGAAGAAAGATCTTGCCGGTCTGATGGACCAGTTGCCTTCCCCATTTCTTATCGCCGGGGATTTCAATGCCCATATCTGAATGTGGGGTTCTTCACGCAACTGCCCAAAAGCTGATATCATTGAAAAACTGTTAGATAGCCGAGATATAGTGCTCCTTAACACGGGCCACTCCACTCACTTCTCTACAGCTTCCCGATCTTTCTCGGTGCTGGATTTAGCCATCTGTAGTTCCTTTCTTTCGCCACTCTTATACTGGACAGCTCTTGACGATCTGTATGGGAGTGACCACTACCCGATTCTTATACATTTCAACGTCTTCTGCCCCACGGTTTCACGCCCCTCTCAGTGGATTTTGAAAAAAAGAGACTGGGATGTGTTTAAACGCAACATCAATCTTTGCGATGATCCTTTCGCCAATGTGGATGCTATGGCAACCCATTTCACCAACGCGATTTTAAAAGCCGCTGACGTTGCCATTCCAAAATCATCACGTAATCCAAGACATTGCCCTATTCCATGGTGGAATTCGGATTGCGCAAAGGCGGTCAGCGCTAGAAAGAAAGCGACTTAATAAGTATCCCACTGTTGATAATCTCATTGAGTTTAAAAAGGGCAGAGCCAGAGCAAAAAGAACTCTTCGAGAAAGTAAGTCGTCCTCCTGGAGGGCATACATTTCTTCTCTTACAAGCCATACTCCATCATCAGTCGTATGGCAGAAAGTTCGGAAGATTCAAGGTACGTGGTCCTCTTTTTCCACCCCTGGTCTTAATATCAATGGACGGGTCGAAACTTCACCCGAAGTCATCGCAGAGGAACTTGTATCACACTATGAAAGAGTCTCTAACTCCTCCGGTTTTTTTCCAACGTTTCTTCAACAGAAAGCTCGCGCGGAAAAGTGTTGCATGGATTTCTCTAGTAGCAGAAACGAGGAATATAACATTCCTTTCTCTATGACGGAGCTGACCTCTGCCCTTGCGTTTTCGAAAGATGCAGACCCTGGTCATGATCAATACATAATGCGATGCAAAAACATCTTCCAGAGATATGCAAAAAATTCCTTCTGAAGTTATATAACTGTATTTGGAATGAGCATACCGTCCCTGCTCAATGGCGTGAGGCCATAATTATTCCACTTCCGAAGGAGGGAAAACATCGTTCGAATCCGTCACATTTTCAACCGATTTCTCTGACAAGCTGCGTTTGCAAATATTTAGAAAGAATGGTCAGTCTTCGCTTTGTTTGGTCTCTGGAATCGCGAAACCTTCTGACCACTATCCAATGTGGTTTCAGAAAACAGCGGTCAACACTAGACAACCGTGTTGCGTTGTCATCTACCATCTCATCAGCATTTGTATTAAGGGAACACCTCGTGGCCATCTTCTTTTACCTGGACAAAGCTTATGACACAACCTGGAGATACGGAATCCTACGCACATTGCACACGTGGGGATTCCGAGGCTGTTTTCCTCTGTTCCTGGAGAGCTTCCTATCTCAACGCTTTTTCCGCGTCCGTCTCGGTACTTATGTATCATCGAATAATCCTTTGGAAAACGGTGTCCCACAGGGTTCAATCTTGAGCGTCACTCTGTTTGCCGTAGCTATAAATAGCATTGCGTCAGTGGTTCGAGAGCCGGTACATGCGTCTTTCTTTGTTGACGACTTCGCCATCTATTGTTCGTCTAGCAGCATCTCTGTCATCGAGAGGCAACTGCAAATGGTTTTAAACCGTTTACACGAGTTGAGCATGTCTACCGGCTTTAGTTTTTCTGTAACCAAGACATGCTGTATGCTCTTCTGTAGGATATACCACCTCCATAATGATCCAGATCTTTTTCTTGGAGGCCAACGTCTGCCCTTCGTTGACTCCGCAAAATTCCTAGGTCTCACATTCGACCGCACACTAACTTGGCGTAATCACATCCGAAAACTCCAATCCCGTTGTAACTCTTCCCTCGACCTCCTTAGCTGTTTAAGCGCATCATCATGTGGCGCATACCACACTTGCCTTCTTCGTCTGTATAGAAGTCTTGTTCGGTCTGTCTTCGATTATCGCAGTATTGTATACGCCTCCGCATCACCATCGACAGTCAGGACCCTTAACAGTATCCATCATGCAGGAGTCCGCATTGCAACTGGTGCTATCCGCACTAGTCGAATAGAATGCTTATTAGTAGACGCTGGCGAACCATCTCTTAACAGGAGACGTGACATTCTACTTGGATCTTACGGAGTAAAACTGATGGGGATTTCAAATCACCCCACTCGGCACACATACATTCCCCGGAAAATTCCTAATTCTTGAGGCGCTGAAGTTTATTCAACTATCTTCAATACAGCGTGTGGTTCTCTGCAGTGACTCTATTAGTGCTCTGTGGTCAGTGTCCTCACTGTACACCTCCGACGCTCTTACGTTGACAATTCAAAATTTGATAAGCCATCTAGTATCTAGAAATTTTGAAATAGTCCTTTGTTGGGTTCCTGGGCATGTGGGTATAATGGTTAATGAAGAAGCCGATGAGGCAGCGAAATGAATGCAGAGGGCAGTCCTTGACCTTTCATCTGTTCCTACGTCAGATTCGAAGGTTGCCATAAGATCGTCTCTTCTTGAGACATGGCATGCCGAATGGCAAAGTCGCACGTTCAAGTTAAGACCTGGGTGTCATCATCCCGTGCCAACAGACGTGAAGAAGTAATCCTTACACGCCTTCGTATTGGGCACTGCTATCTTACCCATGGTCATCTCTTACGCAGTGAACCTCCCCCCGTCTGTGAAACTTGCAACACAACACTTACCGTGGAACACTTTCTTCTGGAGTGTCTGAAATATAGTACCAGCCGTCGGCGACACAATCTACCGAACAGTTTGAACGTTCTGCTGGGACAAAATGAACCGATTTTAATGCGTCTTTTCTGATTCCTTCAGGAAATTGGCCTCTGGAATAGTATCTGATCTCTCTTCGTATGTTTTTACTCAAATCCATAAACTAAACGGGGCTCCTCCCACAAGTTCTCGGGAGGGTTTGGATTTAAATATCTCTTTTCTTCTTTTCTCTGCTTTAAATTTATATTTTTCTCTTTTTAAATTTGTTTTTTTCTCTTTGTTTTGGATTTTTATAATGCTTTAGGAACTTTCTTGTCTCTTTTCCCTCGTTTAAAAAAATGTTTTTGTCATACTGTAACTCAGGAGGGTTTTTAGTGGGTATGGTTGAGTCATTCGGTGAGTCCCACACGCCGGGAGAGTCGTGCTGGCTCTCCCTAGTGCGTAACTGCATTATCCCTACCTGTACAAAATTTTAGGGCTCTAATGTAGGCGAGCTGCAAAGCCCCACCCCCCCAACAAAAAATCAACAAAAAAAGAACATGGCCAAGGACACAATGTAACTGAATATAGAAACACACATAAGATTTTTGAAGGAGTGAGAAAGGTTATTAAGATGGCTTTACGATGAGCAAATATCAGTAACCTTAGAATTAGCATTATTCTGAATTCGTTGAAATTTGTGGGTGCTACTGTTGCCGTTTGTTCACCCCCTGAGGTGCGGTGCTGGTTGATTTTGAACAGCTCCAAAGACTAAGATGGACTGGACATGTCTGGTGACATAATGCAAAAAAGCACTCGCACAAAAAGTACGTTAGAAAGAAGAAGAAGACTTAAACGAAGAAAGAGACCTTTTTGAAATATTACCGTGCAAAGACATTGGGTTCCCATTTAGCAGAAAATGGGGTTGAATACAAAAGAGGATTTTCATATGGGAACCTAGTTGGTAATCTGTAGATAGTACTTCACCGTTTTTTTCAATCCGCTTATGAGAAAGAAATTTTTAGAAAATATTTTTTCAAAACCAAGTGTTCATTTTATTTGAGTACATATCATCTCTAGTATAAATGGCCATTGAGTGACGATCTGTTTACTCCAAACGGCCATTTGTAGCCACTTGGCTGTTTAGCGATAATAGATGGACACCCCTAAGGTCATTTGTTATCACCAAAGGGTCATTCATTTTAAGTGTAAATGGCAGTTTGGCGTTAACAGATCGCCACTCAATTGTCATTTTTACGAGAGATTGTCTCTCAAGCACTTACCTCGATCAATATTCACTATTATAAAGTTATTTTGAAGTCATTCTACTGAAATGAAGTAATGCATTTCTGTTTTTGTATTCGTATGGAAGGTTTAAATCATCATAAAGTCGCACTGTTGCTTGTATTGACATTCTTTTAAGTAACCATAAAATATTGCTCATAATATAAAAATATTTCATTCCAGACTCAATGAAATGATGATAAAATAAATTTAAGGACTCATTTTCAGTGAGAAATAACGAGCATATGTACAGCGTTGACTGTCTGGTTGTTGCTGCATTGACACATGGGGAAGGCGACTCTTTGTTTGCAAGAGACAAACAATACAATGCCTCTGAACTCTGGAACCCCTTTCTGGCTGACACGTGTCCAGTGCTGGCAACAAAACCAAAAATTTTCATCATACAAGTAAGTTTCACATTTAAATGAGGAAACTCACTACTACTATGTAAATACCTCCGTGTGTTATTTTCCTATATGTAACAACATGTCGGTATTTCTGCTCATAAAAGAAATTCCATAAAGTATACTTCCGGACATCATTACAAAGTAAAAAGTAATGAAGTATTAAAACTTTTGATCCTTGTTCTTTTTATTTATGTCCTAACAGTTTGAAATGGTGAAATCAATTACACTTGCTGTCCAATAAACAAAAATTTAATTAGTATACATTTAAAGCGAATAAATACATTTAAGGAGAATAAATTGGACACGTAACTAATATCGTAGTTTGTATCTTCTAGTCTTTCAATAACGACTTTTTAGCTAATATTTTACGACAAACTGTCTACTACATAGTGTCTGAGCATGTTAAATTAAAATCGGAAGAACGCGTAAAAAATATAAATAATATGATATATTGTCAATAACAGATCCACAGGAAAATCCTTCTCCCCCTTAACAGTTAAAAAATAAGAACTTGAAGGAAATATGACTTATTCTAAATAGAAGTCATAAGCATTAGAGAAAACATAAAAACAAGTTCGCGAGATTTGGAATTATAGCATGTAACATTTTGTATCCTGCAACAAAGAATGATAACAAATCTATTAAATAATATTCGTGTTTCTTGTTTCCTAAGACAGAACCTTGTCTATTAACAACGTCAACATCATTGGACTAACGACATTTAGTTCTGGTGACGTCTCTTTCATTTATTTTATTTTCTTCAAAAAGGAGGAATTATTTTATATTTAGAGGAAAATTACATGTTTCGCTGGAACTATTTATTTAAAAATATGTATTTCTTTGAGACAATCACTGGAAAAGTGAGGTTGTCATCACATGGTATTTATTTTCTTGTGAACAGGCTTGTCGCGGGGAAGTACCGTCCACTAAAGTTGATATCAACAAAGAAGCGACCACAACTACTGACAGCACAAAAACGGTTCCAGAACGAATATCAAATGGGGAATATTTCTCAATTCCTGCAGAAGCTGACATTCTTATAGCATACAGCTCTTTTGAAGGTTTGTTTTTTCACTGGGAAATCTATAAATACAACGTCAAAGTCAATGAAGTTCGTTCACGTAAAAAATAGCTTGAAATGAGGAAATTGAGAAACACAACGAAATGTATACAAAAGAAATATTTTATTGACATTTGATGTGTTGCATACAACATTGTAACAGCATTTGTATTAGTTTGAAGCAAAACAGAGAGTTATGATAAACGAAGCAAGTGTATTCCCTTGCACAAAGAAAGTGAAAAATGTTCGTTCAGTTCGATTACCAAGAGGTGACGTCACCTTTACGGCGGATAACTGCAGGATGACGTTTAGGTATGGACGATACCAAACTCATTGTGTCTGTAGGAATTTTTCAGCATTCTTGCTGCTGATAATCCTGTAATTGTTGTATATTGTGGGGACGACGCTGAGCCATCTTCCTCTTAAGACTCCTCCAAATATTCTCTATAGGAGAGAGATCCGTACTTCCTGCTCACCACTCTAAAACAGGGACACATTTCGTACGTAGCCATGTTTGTGTTATCTGCGCCGTATGTGACAGTGCACGATCTTGTTGAAAAAGATTCTGCCAAACAATCGCAGCACTGATGGGCGCAGATTCACATCGAGAACGCGTATGTAGTTTGGAAGCTTTATAGTACCCGTAAAAAATTGTAAATTACCGTCCCCATTTGCTGTCATGCAACCTCACACCATCACAGAGCTTGGTTTAAAACCACGCGCGAGTAACAGGATGGATCGTTTGCTGCATCCCCCTTCCTAACAACCTTTCGGTCAATATTTCCATATAAAACCTGAAAAATTGATTCATCTGCCCACAGTACCTTTTTCCACTGAGATGGAGACCAGTTGAGGTAAGATTTGACCCACGCAACACGCCGACGATTATTCGATGAAGTGAGAAATGGCTTACGTCTTGCTTTGTAGAATGCGTAGTCACACCATTTGATATATCGGCTTCGGAAATAGTCCATCTCCTCTTGCCTATGTGACTGCTAAGTGCCCATTTTTTTCGAATATGTCGACGAAATACGCGTGCTTCCCGATCCGTCAACGTTAGTTTCCGATCGAGAACCTTTCACGGACAGCTATTTCCAGTTATAGTGAAACATCTTATAATACTACACAATCTAGATTGAGTCACGGGGAACGTTCGGCCAACTTAGCGCTGCGAAATACCATTTTGGTGCTGTTGTATGATTTGATTGCGCACCACAAAATCCGTAACTCGTTTCTTTGCCATGCTTCCGCTTAGGTCTGATAACAATCGCGAATTGTTCGCCCTTATACGCTGTTTGCAGCCTCTGACGTCACTGACTCAGAATTATGCGCGAAACGGCTGGAATATTCTCGTTCTTTCGACTGAAGCGTTGGGATTCAGGATGCCCCTTTTAGACTAACTTTCAGTTCTTTTCTTTGTTTTTTTCATTTGTGACACTTGTACATAGTCTACAAGTACATACAACTACGCATTTTAAAACGTTTCGATGACCTCGCATTTTTTAAATTACAGAAACTTTAGAGAACGTACTTCATTGACTTTGACATTGTAATTCTATTTGTCGTCTATCAACATTTTCAACGGAGAAATCGATTGGGTCGCATTACACTAATGTTAAAGACGAGCCTTGAATACTATTTAAGTGGAAAATGGTTAGATATTTGCAGGCATTTCCTCTTGTAAAAAACAAACTTAAGTTAATATTTCGATCATTTTTTTCTGAGACTTTTGAATAAAAATACTAATTTTCCAACTGATAGAAATCATTTCTCAATATCTACTTCCATGTTTTCCCGAGACAAATACAAATTGGCTAAAAATTCTAACAGCGAGAAGAGTTGAAGAGGACGTTAATCATCTGACATGAATTACGCAAAATTCCGATGAGTTGTGAAGCTTCGTTTCAAATAAAATTATATTTTTGCGAGCGTTTAATACCCATTGTAATACAAAAGTAGAACTTTTAGCACTCAGCAACTAATACTTTTAATTATGATATTTTCAGACTAAAAACTCAATAAAAGAATACTTAATTTATCAACTCGCACAGAAATATGGAGCACAATTTAGCTTGGTATACTGACTTTGATATTACAAAGGATATTTTCATAAGAATTATGAATGGTGTTATTAATTATTATGGTGTTCTCAACAAGCCCAACTGAATTTTAAAAGTATTGTTAAATATAAGGGATTAGTGCCGTGCATGAAATACTGAGGTCACCTGACACGTAGCTTTCTATCTGCTCGAAGTTGTCCAGTTCATGACAGGGAGCTTACAGAATTTGTTTTCCGAGTTCGTGATTTTATTTGGCCAATTTTAGTGGCTTGTTTTTTATCCATTCAAGAATATAAGCAATAATAGCTATATTATTATATTTGCCACGAATAAAAGAATATGCTATACAGTGCGACAAACAATGCTTCACAGAAAAAATAGATTGAAAACACTTTCAATTGGTGGATGTTTTAAAATTCTCGTATATTTGAACACATTTTTTCTTTATGTTTTTAGTTGAGAGTAGTAACCATAGTAATTGTAACCATCTTTCAACATTATCTTCACTCCCTCTTGTGAATTTTTATTTCAACGATCTCAATCCCAGTGTATTTTCAGGTCGCGTAGCTTATCGGGACGTAGAAGAAGGTACGTGGTATATCAGTGAACTCTGCGATGAAATTCGGACAAATTGGGAGAAAGACGATTTGATGAGCATGCTGACGCGTGTGAACAGACGCGTCGCCCTAGGCAAAGAACACAATATGTCAAAACAAATGCCTAGCATTCAATCTACATTGACAAGGAAGATTTTCTTTTCTGACAAACGAAGGATCACCGAGTCGTGTAACGAAGACTTACCCTCATTTGAGGCATCGACACCAAATGAAACGAAAGCCACTAGAGAAACAGTTCCCAAAATGTGGGATTTTCTTCGCATCTTGTCTCCTCAGCCTCCGTCACGGACGCTTCCAACCGACAAGGAAGTTCTTCGACTGTCCAGAGGTCTCAGAATTTTTCTGGAAGAGGAAAAATTGAATGCAGAAGCCTATGAAAATGGCTCTTTGCTCCTCCTTTTTTTATCAATCTGGGAGTCTTTGGATCCCCTTATTCGTCAAGAGGTATTCAGCAAATTAATCTCTTTCTTGCACACCCATGCGAGTCAATGGAAATACTTCGTGATATTGGGTCTTCCGGACAATCAGACTGAAACGCCCCGGTCAAGAAGAAGTTCCTCAGCAAGCACACAGAACCAGAGAGCCGGCACACTCCCCAGACCCAAAAAGCCACCTTTTAAGCATTGAACTTTCTTTTATAATATTGTTCCACATACTTAATACACGTTGCACAACTTTGGGTCCACTCATAAATCACGCCTGTTCTCTCTATTACACACCTGTCAGAACCCACCCCCCAATAATTATGTAACACTAGCTCTTCCTTCCCCCAACATCAGTTTGTGTTGTGTTTTTTGCTTTATGGAAAATATGGGAAAAGTGGTTAAAGCTTTATATAAAATAGTCCCTAAACCACTTCACATTGCAACCCACCAAACCTAATACTCCCATACCCATCCCCCTTTATGGACGGTCCCTATGGAAAGTAGTAAGAAAATGAAATGCAGCTACAAACCCTCTTTATGTTATATTAATTATACATTATCATTTTGATAAATATTTTAGCAAGACAGGAACATATTGCTCAGAGGATTTGGTTTCCTGGATTATAGGTTGAAAAAAAGAAATTTACTCCTCTGTAGAGTAGGATTACGAATCTACCTATATACTTTCCCTCCATTTGATTGACACATTTCTCTGCTTACATATCACGTTTACATAAAACACTTCTGTTGACCACATTTCTGATTTATAGTCTACGTTCTCCTTCATCTAAAAATTGACACGAATGGAGTTCATTTCAATCACTCAGGTAACTGTTCAAGAGGACTCTAACCTAGGATGAACAAATTACAAAAACCCACCCACCTCCTAAATATGCAATAGAGTAAATTTATGTTTGCATAGTTTGCATCCAAGTGAAAAGGAGGATTGGTTCACATTTGAATCTGCTGAGAACTGATCCATTTATATGCCTGCATTTAGAGAAAGAAAATCAAAATCTTCTATAATTTTGTCCTAAAAAGATAAATTTGAAATGATTGTTTTATAGATATTATATCAGTAGTACCTCTAATAATAATCAAATTAACATTATTCATTTGACTTTAGTTGAGCATATTTAACTAGTTTCATTCATGTCTACAAATGTTCTTTTATTGATGGTGATACTTCATAAAATTTTGAGTGTTCATTATGTTTGTTTACTAAGCAATTAATGTTATCATCCAGTAATTTTGGAAGGAAACCAATATTTTTTGCTTCATACATATTTTTAAAATATGTATATCTTAATAATGTATGAAATATAAATTAAATTTTCTGTGATGCATTTACAAAATATTATTTGTATGTCTTATTAATAAATTACCTTGTGTTATAATCATATTTAGTACTTTGATAATGAAAAATATATCAGTTAAATTACTTACCTTTTTTGTTGTTGTTATTCATAGCTTTCAGGGTATAAATGATTGTAAAGTAATATTTTTGAGAAAGTCTTTTCTGTAAGAAGTATAAGACTAAATTTTAAACTTTCTTTCATTCATTGAATGAATAATGGTTAGATGTTAGCTGGTGGAATTAATTATTGCAGGAGGTACAGCTGATAGCAAGTTGATTGTACCTATGTGCATCACATTTTAATACAATGTGTTATTTATTGTCAAGAATATAGAAAAAACTACTGACGTTGTACAGTAAATTATTATTTCTTGTGATTGTTCCATACATACAGAATGAATGTATTTTTATTTATTTTTTTTCTTTCTTAAGTATTACTTTTCAATCAATAATAATTTCTTGAAAAACTTGCGAGAGACTGTTTTATTGGAAAGTTTTCTTAAATTCTGTGTATACAATTTCCGTCATATTTACACATAATATATGTAATACCCATAAATTAAGTACATTTTTCTGTAATTTTACTTATGAATAAATATATATAATTTATTATTAAAAAAAAAAAACATTACAAAGCTTGGAGGACAATAAACTAAATAAATTGTCAGATAAGTTTTCAAAATTGTTCTCCAATTATTCTTTTTCTAATCTATTTAGGGGCACTGTAAAATTTGAGAAATGTTTAGAAATATGGTATTATAAACAAAAAATGAGTTCTTAAAATAGCTTTATTAATTAGGAATAAATTTGTAGAGTGAAAAATAAGTAGTTCTTGGTACAAATTGGAACTGTCAATTTGTCTAAAAATATATTGTGATCATTATGAGATCCAAAACTTATTTATTCCCTCTCACAAATAAGTTAACTTATAATAATTCTTTGTTTATATATTTCTTTGTGTTAAATGTATATTAATAAATATAACCTTTATTATTAGAAGATATGACTTGCTGAGACCCAATTTCAATCTTCTCTTACACATCCATCTCCTCCTGACAATTACACTGGTCCTTTTCAGAAGAGTCAGTGTCGGGAGGTTGGGGATATTGCAGCTTACCCAGTACTGCATTCATCATGCCTGAACTTTTTAGCAAAATGGTTACCTGGAATTTCCAGTCATTCCAGTTTATCTGCCCTTCCAATCAGGGATGGATACAGACTAATATTTTAGGGGAGTCATAACAAAAGAATACACTGATTCTTTTTTTTTTTAATTCTAAAGCAAATTGAAAATTTACGTTATCTAGGTATTCATTAATATGCAGTTTGGTAGTATCACCCTACTTTTGAGATTATTATAAAATTTTTGTGTGACAGAAGAAAGTGATAGATGAAAAACATTTATTTTGATTAAAGATGCAAAAACTTTATTCACATTTTTAAGGCACAGAAATATTTAATATTTCAAGGGCAAGAACAAAATTACTGGTGGAAGATGACACTGAAGTTGCAGTTTTTGAAAAATTAAGTACTAGTGCTGTGTACAACTGGGACTGTTCCTCTCTATTTAACTCAAAATTTGAATGCATCGTTAATTCCTGAGACATTGGCTTTGGCCGAGTGGGCAAAAATGTTCAAAATTGCCCTAACATGAAAACAAAATTGAAAAATTTATCTTTTTTTTGCAATTTTAACTGAAGTGTGCTACTTAAATTTCCTAGAAAAGATTATATGACTAAAATCCCAATTTCTTGATGACAATATTAGAAGCACCAACTCTAAGTGCCTGAAAAATGGTTTAAATTCAAGTATGTGGTTTAAATTAAAACATCGTGTTAATAAATGAACTTTTAATGTATTTTTCATTTGATTTGATGACATTTCGGTCTCTGGACGAATCATGAAATTTGGAATGGCCCAAAGATTACGTCTAATGATTTCGTTCAAATAGCAGTTAAATCAGAAATGTATAAGCATAGAGACATTATTCAGGAAGAGAGGAGATAAGGTACACTTTAATTACGTATCTTCATATATTTTTATCATGAATTTTTTATCTGATTTTTCGTGAGAGTTCATGCTAACGCTACAAGAACTATTAATAATTGAATTAAGTACATATATTTAACTTATATGATAAACCGTCTAGCAATAGATCAGCATGGAAACATAAACGTATTATGAAAAATCTCTTCTAATAGAAAATAGGCCCTATGAAATATATATGAGAGTTCTACCCGAGAGAAAACCGCCCGAGGGTACTAAAAATGTTTTAAAGTATTTGAATGAATGAGAAATATTCTTGACATCGCCTCAATGCGTAAGAGTTATGCAAACATGTCCGCATGAAGGAAGTGACCTCTGAGAGAAAGATTGAGAATGCTGGATGATTGTAAGCTGATATTTCTGTTTACGTTGTGAGATTTACAGAGACGGTAGTGCGGAGAATTCATGACTGGAACCTGGTTTTGTCAAAAATTTCAGATAATAATAGTTTACTCTAAGTCGGAGAGTATTTGCATAACCTTCATATATGCCTATAAATCAATTTTGATCATAAAATTATGTTCTATGTAGTTTCGACTTTGTACAGTTAATTATTTTTCGTTTAACAGAATAATTCTTAAATTGTAACTTGAGTTGGCTCCAGCCCCCAAGTCTCCCCCCCCCCACCACCACCACCGCGGTGAGTGCACCCGTGCGCTATAAAACACAACCGCCGTTTACAACTCCTGGACCTCCGAAGACGACTCTCTTCCCATGAGCGTATCATGCCATTCACATCAACACCCTCTCTCACAACCATAACGGCACCACCATCACCGCCACTACAACTGGGTATAGCACATTGTGCGTCGCTAAATCGTTTCTACAAATATACTGCAGTACTAATTAGTACAAGGGATTAGTACTAATCCGCACCTGCTTCCAATTTGTCAATATTTGTTTTCAGTAAACGCTCCATGATAATATCCACGGGACCGAAAAACTAACAATATGGCGAACCGGTACTGAATCTAAACAAGGTACTAATTCTGTAAACACGCTATAACTTTTAAACTTGACATTTACTTTAAGTAATCAATCAGATTGGTGTCTGGACCCATAACCTGATAAAAGGTTAAAATAAAGTGGACCCCCAAATGTAAATGTCATAAGGTTTTTAATAGCTGAACAGTACACCGAGGTGAGGCGGGCTCTAACATCACAACACAATAGAAATAAGAGGGGGGAGGTTATAAGACACAGTTACCATCTTCTAATAATAAGGAATATGACTACTGCAGTTCGTCAACTTATTAATATATGTTCATCTAGCAGTGAAATGTGGGGAAAATTGTTGAGTGTTTACGAACGAAGAACTGAACAAAGACAAGATCGTCTCTTCATTGTTTTTCAGTATAAAAACTATGGACATGGCTGAGGGTGTTGCTAAACACATTTCTCGTTTGGAAAAGCTGTGAATGGAGTTTCAGGACGAAACTTGGAAGGAAGACAAAGTAAAACTTCCCGAATCTTTGTTTTTAAACCGTATTTTGAATACATTACCCCATCAATTTTTGGGATTTGTTAATGCCTGGGAGTTCATGCCAAAGAGTGAAAGGACAGTAAAGAATCTTACTGAAACGTTATGTACTGTGGAAGTAAGATTGAAGGAAAAAGTTAGTGAATAATGACTCTGTTCTAAAGGAAACTTTTCAAGACTCTAAAGGAAAATTTTTCAAAGTGAAGGTAGTTCAGAAGAAGGTTTTTCCTAAAAAGAAATTAATATGTTTTGATTGCAACAAAGAAGGACATTTCAAGTCAGTATGTCCTAAGCTTACAAACCAAAAGAGAGCAGACAAGAAAAATGCTGAGTCTCTACTGTTAACTCTAACTGCTAATCAAGCCAAGCCTCGTCAGACTGGCTGGATATTCGATTCTCATATGTATAACGTTGGTCATACAATAGAACATTTGGATAGAGAATTTCAAACTACAATTAAAGTGGCCAACAAATCAAGTATCAACTGTGTCGGTACAGGAGACATCAATGTTATGCTAGATAATGGTAAGGGAAAAAACATTACTGTTGTGCCAGTTGCTTCTGAGTTGTCTGCCAACCTGTTATCAGTTGCCAAATTAACAAAGAAAAGTTTGTAGTTATCTTCGACGAGAAGAACTGTAGAATCTACCAGGAACATAAGTTTTCTATCCGTGGAGAACCTGACGTTGTTGCTCCCAAGGATTTAGGGATTTATGTCATGAAGACTGCGCAACACCCATCCGCCACAGTATCCTTGGCAGTTGATCAGCAGACCTGGCACCACAGGCTAGGACATCTGAAGAAGTTAAAGAATCTTTCCATTGGCCTCAACTTCAGTGAATCAGATTTTCAGAAGTGTGAAGTGTGTCTTAAGGGTAAGCGAACACGAAAACCAGCTCAAAGGAAAAGACGAGGAGCAAGAGCGACTGAAAAGTTTGGACTTATCCATTCTGACATTCAATGATTCCATGAGTGAGCCAATATGGGGCGGTACTAGATACCTACTTATGTTTACAGACGATTTCACCAGGAAAACATTTGGGTGTCTGTTAAGATCCAAAGATGAAACCCTAGAGAAATTCAAAGAGTTTAAGACTTTGGTGGAGAATGAGACAGGCCTGCGAATTAAAAGTATCGGGACTGATAATGGAACTGAATACACCTTTCGTCAGTTCGAGACGTATTTAAAGAGGTGTGGCATTGCACGTCAGGGAACAGTTCCATGTACTCCCGAGCAAGGTGGAGTACCGGAAAGAATTAATAGAATGGTTGTAGAAAAAGCCCGTTGCATGCTCATAGAATCTGGACTCGATATAAAGTTTATGAGTAAAGCAAAATGACAGCAAATTATCTTAAAAATAGAAGTCCCACTGCTGCAGTACCAGGAATGACACCAGAAGAACCTTGGTCAGGATCAAATGTTGACCTTAGTAATTTAAGAGTCTTTGGGTCAAAAGTTTATGTTTCTACCACTAAACACAAAAGACCCAAGTGGGATCTCAGAGGCCAAGAATACATCATGGTAGGGTACCCTGAAGGAACAAAAGGTTACCGCCTTTACGACCTCCAGCGCCCTGGAAAAATTGTTATTTCAACTGATATTGAATTTATTGAAACTCTCTCGCCTAAAGAAGTGCGGAAATTTAAAAGCTCATCATTAGATGTTGTGTTGACCCTCGATGAAGAGGAAACAGAATCGCATCATTCTTCTGAATCCTTAGATTTGAGAGGTTTCGAGGACTCAGAAAGCACCTCAACAAATACGACTCGTGAAGAACTGCAGGAAAATAGTCGCAAAGAAGATGTCAGGTCAGACACCGGGACGACCTCTCAGCGCAGATATCCCAAGCGAAACCGCAAACTGAAGGTATACCCAGACTTCGTTTCCTATACGCGTTTAGGTGAGCCATCATGTTATAGTGAGGCAGTGGAGTGCAGCGATAGTGCCGAATGGCTATCTGACATGCAAATGGAGTACGATTCCTTGTTAAAATAATAATACGTGGTCTTTGGTCGGTAAACAAATTAATGCTAATATTGTAAAATCTAAGTGGGTTTATAAAATTAAAAATAGTCAAGATTGTGAAACTTATAAAGCAAGGCTTGTTTCAAAGGGTTTTACACAAAAATATGGAGTATATTTTCTGGAAACTTTTTCTCCTGTTATAGCTAACAGTTCTTTAAAGTTATTAGCTTTGTCTGTTAACATGAATTTGACCATTGAACACTTACACATCAATGCAGCCTTTTTGCATGGAGAGTTGAATGAAACAATCTATATATACAAGCCAGAGGGTTTTGTTGATCCATAAAATAAGGAAAAAGTATGTTTATTAAAGATAGCCATTTATGGGCTTAAGCAGTCTGCAAGAGTTTGGTTTGAAACTCTGTGTTATATTGAAGTTAAAATTTATTAAATCTAATTTTGATCCATTTGTGTTTTTCAAAATCAATGATAAGTCAGTCACTATCATAGCTTTACATGTAGATGATTTTATTGTATTTTCTAATGATTTTAATGAAAAATTAAAACTTAAAGATTGTTTGAAGGAAAATTGTAGTGTCAAAGATTTAGGAAATGTTAAACCTTCTTTAGGTACAGATTTTGACCACTCTGAAAATGGGCTTGTGATTAAGCAAAAGGAATTCATCCTAGAAATTCTAAAGAAGTTTTGTATGGAAGATGCTAATCCTATTAGTACCCCTTTAGATCCCAATTGTAAATTAAAGGAACCATCTGTTGGTAAACAACATCCTAATGTCCCATACCAATCTCTCGTAGGTAGCATTATGTATCTGGCAGTCACCAGTAGACCAGATATAGTTTATTCGGCTAGTTACTTGAGTCTAATTATAGTATGCAACATTGGAGGGCTGCTAAAAGGGTACTCAGGTATCTTAAAGGCACTATTGATTATAGTTTACATTATTCTAAAAATGATCAAAATTTGTTTGGTTTTGTTGATACTGGCATAGAATTCTACTGACTGCAGGTCATATAGTGGATATTTATTTTTGTTTGCTAATGCGCCAGTGTTCTGGGAAGCAAAAAGGCAAAAATGTGTAGCACTCAGAGGTAATGCCATAGCTCATGCTGCCAAAGAAGCAATTTTTCTTAAAGGTCTTTTAGATGAGATAATTGGTTTTACAGAGTCTGTAGTACTATTTAATGACAATCAAAGTTCTGGTAAACTAGTTTATAATCCCCTCTTTAGGAATCATACTAAGCACATTGACATCAAATATCATTATATCAGATATGTTTTTACAAATAAAGAATTGTCTTTATTGTATCTACAGGGCCGTAAGATGCTTGCTGATGTACTTACTAAAGCCTTGCCTACTAGCAAGTACAATTTTTGTTAAGTGGCATGTTAAGTGTTTAGTGGCACGAAAGAAGTAATTTTTGTGAGTCACTAAATTAAGGGAAGGTGTTAAATGTATACTCAGTAATGTAATGTATTGACTATATTTATTATTAGAAGATGGTAACATTGTCTTATAACCTCCCCCTCTTATTTCTTTTGTGTTGTGATGTATGTGCCCGCCTCGCCTTGGTGTACTGTTCAGCTATTAAAAACCTTATGACATTTACATTTGGTGTCCACTTTATTTTAACCTTTTATCACTTTGTCAATATATTTCTTTGCCTTCAATTTGATGTTCATTAAATATAATTTCTTCATAAAGAACTATGACCTGTTTTAAAATTGAAGAATGATTCCCTTCATGGATATTTTGTTATATTTATTTATTGTTGTATCTCTTTTGTAAAGATACCTTTTTGTAAAAGTTTCTTTTTTCCCCACAATTTTTAACTAAGTAACCAGAATGAGGAATCATTACAAAGATTCATTTTCTTAACTTAGGAAGGATCATAATCTTACATTTCTGAATGATTTGATGAAGACTGTAGTTAGTTTGTTACATACCAACAAGGTAATGCTACTCACAAATCAATAAAATCTTTCATGTCCCTAAGAAATATGTTATTCTTTTAAAGTACATTTCCCTACTTAAAGTAAAGTGCATTTACTACTGCTTCTTTCATTTGCTTCTTTCCTGATACAGTGGGCCCACTTCTTGGTACTCTCATGTTTGTGTTACTGAGAAATTTTAAGAAGGGCACACTAGTTTAAAATTATTTTAGAGTTCTTTGAAAGTATTATTTTCAGGGTTGACTTTTAGAAATTTTACGTAAAATGTAGTAAAGTTTATAAGTAATAATAATAAGAATGTAATAATATAATTATCAATACTACTAAAATTAATTTCCATTATATAATCAAATAAAATAAATAATTAAAGACTTACAAACTTTAAATCATGGTTATTTCGTATGAACTCACTATTAACTTGATAATAAAAATTTTTAAAGGGCCATTAAAGCTGGTATAAATGGAAATTTATTTTCTTAATATTGTAGAAACAATGGTGCACTACAAAGCTTTCAACTGTGTATTTGTAGGTATTCAATATTTTGAAATTCTTTTGTAAGGAATATTATAAGAGAATAGTATAAGAGACTCAGGTGTTTTTTTTAAATAGTTGGTTTATTTGGTAAGATGGTTTTTTATATCTTACAATCAGTTTAGTGTGTTTTGCCATTAAACAAGAGTTACTTTTAATTGCGTGGAAATATAGCCCAGGAAGATACAGAATACAGAGGTCCGATATTTTTCAATTTTTTATCAATGCGTGTATTAATAAATCAGTAGCCTAAATTAAGTACAATGGACAAAATGATGAAGAATGGATTTCACTTATGTGAACGTGACCTGAAAAACGTTGCGCCCTTTCCTACATTCGCATTTAGCGCCAATGATCACTGACTAGGTGTTTTTTCGATATTCATCTTCTTTCCCTGTACAGAAGCGCTGTCCTGTGGCTGATTTCAGTACTCATGTGAGTTCGGTTGCCGTGCGCAGAAAACATGCGCAGTACGCAGTGCAGTGGAAGTTTCAGTGCTTTCAGTTAACGACATCTTGTGGAACAGTGGAATTTAGCTTGTGAAATCTGTGGGATTCTCGATCATCCGATGTTTATGGTGTAGTTCAACCACCAACATATTTCAAGATGACTTCTAACAATCAAAAGCTGTCAACAACAGAGCGAGTTATCAAAAGTAAGTGTAAATGTGTTTCTCAAGTGGTAGCTGCCTCCTGTACCACTAGGATTGATTTTCTCAGTCGCCATTTCTATCGATTGGCTTACAAATTTGCTGTTATTTTGCCTTTTTATACGTGTAAATTATGCGAAGAAGGATTCTGTTTACAGTATTTGCATTGTAGTTATGATATGTTTATTTTTTCAACTTGGTTTGACGTTGTTACCATTATTTATTTGTAATATGTCCATCGTCGGTTTGGAGGTTGGGTCATTTCTCTCTATACTTTGACAATTAGATGTTTATGACGACTTTAATTGACATATTGCTCAGTGACACCACCAGTTTGGTTTTGAACTATTTACGTGGTTGTTGCATTTGCTCCGAACTGCTGCTACTTTTATGTCAATTTTAGGAGAACAATATTCGTGTGTTTACATTTCGTGATTATGTAAACATTAAATAATATTTTCTGTTTCACTATTTTTCATATTTGATTTTTATAATTAAAATTTAGTTACGGTGTACTCAAATCTTGTACATTATGAAATTACATCTTGTACATAATTATTATGAAATTTTAGTGACACTTGATGATACAAAGGTTTGACAGAAGTGAAGTACCTTTGACATGCTATCGTGGATTACCTGAGTGACAAATATACGTGACCTAGCAAATGATTTAAAACCAGTATCATTCATATATTTTAGCCCACCGTCTAATTAAACGTGGTTTTTATTCAGTTTTGCATCAAAGTATAAAAAAGATGTTGGTGCATGACCGTTAAACTTTTACGATTTCAATTGTGAAGAATATAAATTATTTGTTTGTTTTATTTATGATTTAGCTTGGTTCTGGACATCTGGTCCGCTCTTCTACATAACCACATGATTTAGGCCAGAACTGGGAAGGGGAGACCGCAGGGTTGTATTGATAATAAAGTCTTATTACATTTTAATTTCCGGAAAAGCTCATCTGCCTCAGCTGACATTAAACGACACTCATGCATGTTATCTGAGTCACCTTTATTGACTATCCGATTTTATAACAATTATTTTACACTTAATGGAAATTGTTTCTTTGGATAGAGTTAGGAAAATTACAATGGTATTATGAGAATAAATAGTCAAATTTTGTTATAGAAATGTCCATTGGACTTAATTTATGGTTACTCGTATTTTCTTTAAATACTTCGTATGTAATAGAGGTAAAATGTTTCGAGTGATACGCGAGGCGACAGCACTAGTTGTTCGCATTACATATGGAGATTAATTCGTAACTGGATTTCTGTGGAGTTGAACGTCACCGCGACCCGATACTCGGCGGAATCGCGTTAATGTGACCTTGACCCGGCTCGTATTTACGAAACAGGATATTATGCGCGATGGGATTTCTGACGAATAATCTTTTACAATCAATGTTTGATAGAAATAATTTGTCTATACTAATAAACGTTCACGAAGGCGCATCTACTAACTGATCGATGCTTGGCATTTAAAGTCGTCAAAACGTAGGACGTGCGACTTCCTGCTTATAATTCCCCCTCTGCTCGCCCTAATCTTGTGCGGTCGCTTGGAATTTCCGTGAGGCGTGTGTTCGCATCTGCTGCTACCCTTGTGCACGCGCGTCTCTGTTACCGGCGCGAGTCGCGAGGAAACGAGCAGGTTAGCGAGTGTGAAGCTTGCCGCCGCCGCCACCAGCCGAGTTCTGGAGCGCTGCGTCGGGTCGATAGTTGCTGGCAGCCGAGGCCCGGGAAACGCGCGCGCTTTGCTTACTACCCACCCGCTCGCTACGCTTAGCTCTGTTGGTCCGACGCAAGAGCACTCGCTCGCTCGGGCTGCAGTGGCGCGAACGCCTGCGCGATTGAGTTGGATGTAGGAAGGGGAATAGTTTCTTCAAAATGAAAGGAAAATCAGAAAATTGAGAAAGCGATAGTTTTTTTCTGGATGACATTGTGTGAGGAGCGAGCGAGTATTGCCGCATACCTCACCTGTTGTTGTAGTGCTTCCTGATCAGTTTTTACGGAAACTAGGTGGCCAGTATCCCAAAAGTATTAATATTCTGATCCAACGTTTGCTTGAAAATTAAAGGAGGGTTCACGGGAAACAAAATTTGAGTATTCGGCGTTCGAAATGAATGAAAGATGTATAGTACGAATGACCCCATCCTGAGTCGACGTTTCTCTATCCAGGCTTGTGCTTTTTCGCATTGTGGAGTACAAAAAGGGGATTATCTAAACTTGAAACTAGTTTATATATTCCACACTTTGTAACTTACCAACGGTGAAATTTGAATTAATAATTTTAATTTCCTGATCCATAAGGACGAGTACGTTATTTATGAGAATATATTTTTGTATTAAAAATTTCGTCTTGAAAAACAACAACGGAGATGTAGGCTTTTCTTCTGTTGAATTGTTCTTGTATTTAATAAATTTTTATCGACCAATTTATGATATAAAATTGTATTTCATGTTACTTCGAATGCATGGACGAAGATGTTCAGAGTAGTAAGGTATTACAGCGAAAGAATTGTAGATGACGAGTTCGTAAAGACAAGAAGGTACATAGATCTGTCTGGTGCCTTGATCTTTTGCTTAGTCCCATGTCTGTGCGGAACGCCCCCAACAGATGAGAAATACAAATAAAAGCTTCGTTGCTATGCGCATTATTCGTTGACGGTTATATCCTGAAATTAAATAGGAATTGCATTTCAACCTATTTCATTTGTGGATCCATGTGTAGCGATAATTTCGAGTGTGTTGACATCGTTCCTTGGTAACGCGTGACCGAATATCAAGATGAAACCTTTGGATAGCCATTCACTTGGCGGGGCCTCGAAGCGGTGAGGCGTTCTGTCTTCTCATGAGAGTTGATGCTCGGAAAAAGTAATAGTGAGAATTGAGAATGTTACGCGATAGAAATCTTTCAAAACAAGAGAAAAAATTATGCAGATTCATTCGTTTGATCTTACGATGAACACAGTTTTCTGTAGTTCATGGCGCAATTAATGTTTGTCTCTTCCGATGTGTTAATGAATTTATTAAGTACGTGAAATTCAATTTTAAAAATATTAAATCAGGGTATGATTGATTCTTGAAACTGGTTTATATATTGAGAAGCTGTTTAAAAAGACATGGTCTTTTTACCAACGTAGTTAAGTTAGACATTAAATTGTATTCTCTTATCTTAACTGGTATTTTAATCTTCTGATGATTGCCATGTACTTCCACCTCGAATATGTCCCTAGGCTGGCCTAGAGCAGTATAAAATATTGAACGCATCAACTAATTCATGAGTTGCTCGATGGAGCCTTGAATTGCAAGTAAACAGAAACTACGAAATTTTCCATTTGAACGTTTAAATCTAAATTTGGTTTAACAAGAAATAAAAGCAACTGATCGCCCTAAATTGAATATAGCAAATCAAGAGAGCAACAACAGTATGTCGCGTCGAAATTTCCCGAGGTACCTACAAAATTATTTTTTAATATAAATTTAAATATATTCGCTCACCTTGAACAGTTTTTAATAACTGAATGAAAACCTGTCATTCTCGATGAGCCTGTATTGTTGNCTGGATCATTCTTTCTATAATTTACCAAAAAAAGACCTACATCCACTAAATCAAGTGAAAATGATTTTAAACGTTTGTAATGGTGCGAAGGAAGCATAAAAAGCCGTTGTTCAGTTTTCATGCCGCATTTTGCACTCGGGCCATCTCGAAGTTAGTTTTTCATGAAAGTGTAAGAATTGTGTGCACTTGTTGCAAATTAATTCAATAAACAAATGTTGAACAAGTATCAAACGGGTATATGGGTAAATTTGCGTTGATCTTGTTTCATTTGAAAGCCAAGACTACCTAGTTGGGTTGTATATATGATTCGAAGGTTATTTTTGACCTCACAAAGGTCAAAGATGAAAAAACAATCCAAAATATCTATTTTTTTATTTTTATAGTTCAAATTGATGAGAGAACTTTGAATTTTCATTGCAGCCATCGTTATTGGTAATCAACAACGATAAAACCGATGTGAGTGAAAATTTTAATTTCGCGATGTTCGAATTTTTTATCTATGGTGACAAAAAATATTCATATCGGAAATAAATGCTACAACTGCATTATATTCATGATTTTAGGTTGAAAAAGATACCTCACCGTTGGTTTATAAGTAAGCATGCATATCACAGATATTTAATCATTTGGAAAATTATTCCTATTTATTATGGAAACGAAATTTAATACAGATTTATTAAAAATTTTCCGTCATGATAAATTTTTTCAGCAATGTTTTCAATAGAAAAATCTGTTAACGTTGAACACCTTTATTTTGGTATTACAAATCATTAGATACCGAAGTTTCGATTCGTACAAAAAATGTTCATCTTTAGTCTTAGGTTGACTTACTCCTTTTTCTAGTTAATCTACAAAAAAAAACAAGAAACATTATTTATTAAGCAACTATAAAAATAAGTTCAAATACCTTATACATAGTCTTGTAAATACCTAGTTTCTGTAATTTGGTTCTCTACATTTTCTACATAATTTTCAAAATATTCAAAATTAATTCTATTTCACCAAAGGAATGTTTTTTGAAGATAACCATGCACAAGGAGAATCGCGAGAAGAAAAATGTAAACAAAAAAAATTAACTTTATTGAATTCAAAAGTAAGCATGCAATTATTATGAAATTTTCATTCCGTTTTATTATTTAACCTAGAACATAAGTCGTTTTATTAAATACATATTTCCGCTGTACACTAAAATGGCGGTTACCCGAGAGTACCAAGCTTTAGTGTTATAGAGGTACATGTATAATTAAGACGTATGGAGGTATAAGTTGAGAAGATTGAACCTGTTTTTACACTGAGCCGTTGATCCATCTTAGAAATAAATTAGTTTGTCAAATCTTTGCATTTTTTGTTCTTAAAACGTCAGTCAGCATCCCCTGAAAAAAAAAGCAAAACAATTGTTATGAGCTGAGTTTTCAGAGATAACTACGTAGCTCAAGAACCCAATCTTCCCTGTTTCCGAAGGGGTGAATTGTTGCCTGCTGTTCATTCCAATACGCCCCCTGAACACTATCTTGAGTCAGAGAAGAATGGTTTTCAGGAAAATCAGCTGTCATTAAAACTTCTCCAGAAGCAATAAAAAATTCGAACATCGCGAAATAAAACTTTTTACTTTTACGTAAATTTTACTTTTTTAGTATTTCCTATACCCTATGTCGGATAAATATTGGATTTCTTGTACCTCGGTTTGACTTGCTCCGAAGCTTATTTCGGCGCCTTGAGCGGAACGTGAAAGAAGTACATTCATTTTAAATCGATGTTTAAATACAATGTAGATGGTTTGTAATCGCTGTAATGTTAATAAGTTATTATTTTTTCCTTTTTTAATTGCCCATGTCGTATGAAAGAGGACAAAGAGATCGAGGAATGAAACGAGAGATGATTCTGCCTTAGGGCCCTTGATCGGAATTGATGGGATGGTCCCTTGCTTGCTTCCGGAGAGTAAATTAGTTTTTTTTCCTCCACGTGGTCATACATGGCAGTTTGTACTGTTTTTTGACAATACATTTATTTATTTATTTATTTATTTATTCCTATAATGTCAGTTCCGGCATTAACAATACTGAAACGCCTAACTTCGACCGGGAGAGATACCGAAATATTGGAGTTAACGTCATAAGTTTCACAATACCATTTTTAACTAAACTAACCCATTATTGTTTAAATGTAAAAATTGACCAAATGTTTTTACAGTTTAAGTACGCATTTTGGTAGTTCGAATAAAATTTTGCTTGGCTTCTATCTCATCTCTGAACTTACTGCATTTGAGGAATATCTCTGTGACAAAATATGCTGTTTTTCCTTACTCCGTGTGATCGTGTCGTTTTCTTATTCACATTCGTTAAGAGTGATTTTTAGTCAGTTTTAATCTTTTGTAATGATACGTATCATATCTCTCTTTTCATTAAAATGTAATCCCTTAAACTGTAAAAATATGTAGGAAATTGAACAGAGTATGTTCAGTATTTTCTCGTGAGCTTGAATATTATTTAGAAATGTTAAGTTCTTTTTAATCCGACGAAGAAAAAAATATTTTGCACTTTTTTAGATATTAGCGTATTTCTCCATTACTTCACGACAGACGTCTGCAATTGAAGCGGGAGAAATGGGTCTAGTTTCGAGATGCTAGAATGAGCGCTTGATACGATGAAGCCGTGTAAATTGGAGAAGGAATATTGCGAAGAGATTACATTAAGATGCTACGTCTTACATTTCAGTTGTGCACGAGAGGAAATGAATCCCATTTACTTTCCTTGGGATATTACTTCGTTCGCTTCAGTAATGAAAACATATTTGTACCTCTTGTAGAACATCGGAGACGCTGGTTTGTCAGGAAGCAGACTCTTTGTTTTCGAATGCCTCGTTTGCAGTATTTCAGCTCTAGTCTCGAAACAAGTGGATCATATATATTTCTACGTATTTTTGTACAGTTTCTGTGATGTATTGAGGTTGTGACACTTTACTGCCTATTCTGTGAAGAAAGGACGGCTTGAGCAACAGAAACAAATAAAAATGTATGAAAATATGTCCGATAGTTTGAATTGTGCAAGATGTGGAGTCTTTCTCCAAAATGAGAAAGAAAGAATCCGCTCATCGCGTATTTGATTTTTATTCATCACAAGGAGCGTGAGGAGTGGAATTAGAAACAAGTGAGACAGTCGTCGCATTGGCAGGCGGACGCTGCCTCTGCGTCTCCAGGAATGCTATCTGCTTG
Organism: Laupala kohalensis; assembly: GCA_002313205.1. Classification (NCBI taxonomy): domain Eukaryota; kingdom Metazoa; phylum Arthropoda; class Insecta; order Orthoptera; family Trigonidiidae; genus Laupala; species Laupala kohalensis. The sequence continues at coordinate 515,796 of NNCF01128158.1, read as the reverse complement.
GGCCCCCTTCGCCTCACGAGTGGTATGCCTTCCTGTCTTGGCATTGCGAAGCGAAGCACGCGGCTGGCTGTCTTGGCTCATTGAGGGAACCTGACAGCGCTCCGGCCAACTTACAATCGACACCTTCGAATAAGGTCATTCTAGTAGAATTTCTAAGTAGTCTTCGAATATTTCCTTGACTAAGTTAACACCTAAAAAGGTTCACCAATCTTACAGCGAAATTTTCTCATAGATTGTGACACGAAGTTACAGGTTTCTTTGGTCTTAGTTACGCCTATTTCTTGAATTTGTAGAATAGGAATAGTTGTTTTTGAGTGGGTGCTTAAAAACTATTTGTTAAATGTATAATATCCCAGATCAATGATCAACGGTCAGGGTATGAGAATATCTGAAACATGTTGCCATGAGTGAAGACGAATGCAGAGAGATAATGTACGAAACATGGCGAGAAGAGAGTTCTGTTGAAATGTTGAAACAGGACAAGATGATGAACATCTTCTATGATGTCGATAATGTTCAAGAATATGGTATTGAAAAGGATGAACAGCTTTTAGAACGTCAATAGTAAAGAGGAATATCAAAGCAAATCAAAATGGACTTTATTTACATAAAGGAAAATGCAATATTCACAGATTTATTATATTGTCGGGGCTGAGGACCCGTGCGCCGCTAAATGTGGTCTTGATTATCGTGGGCTGTGCGTACTGGAATTTACTCAACGAATTTCTGGTTGCATTGACGGGTAATTCGAGACTAAATGATTATTAGACAAATAATGCAAATAAGCAGTGGCGGCTATTATGGCCCCATTTTTTAAAGGAAAGATAAAAATTTCATTTTAGCCGTCTAAAACTGGGAATTATTTAAAAAAATCACCATCCTTTAAATGATAATCACCAATTGCCTTTCCTTTGACTTATTTCGTTATTTAAATAAGACTTAGTGGAAGTATGTAGAAAATGTCATGTTAATGAAAATTGCCAATATTTGTTT
>NNCF01128158.1:486062-507356 GCA_002313205.1 Laupala kohalensis | reverse complement strand
GAAAGGAAGGAGCCTCGCACAAGTAAGTGGAAGTAATGCCAGACTCAGCTCGGGGCCCCGTGTTCGCCAAACACGTACTTGGGGGGGGGACTTACATCTAGTAAGTCTATACGAGTAATATACATGATTCCAGTAAAAATTTCATCGAAGATCGTTACCCTTTGCTTAGCTGATTACTGAACAATGAAATTTTAGAAAACACCGACTAGAAGTTCTGTTCTCAAAGCCTCGAGACGGGTTTTACGTATGTTCACAATTCATATTAAATCATTTCAATCGCCAAAGATCGTGATGTGAAAGAATTGATATTTGAAATACTATAAGGACTTAGTTATTTTTGTTACAAAATTTAGAGATATTTCTAATCAGCGTACGACGAGTTCTCTAAACCTCTCTAAGCATCTCTCGGTTCTCAAGCAATCACTGAATGATTCTCAACAGTTTACTTTACTCTTTGAACATTATTCGTAATTTTGAATTCATAATCTTTAACTGATTTTTGCGTAATGGGGATCATAATTTAGATTTCGTGTTATTCTAATGCACTATTTCCTGGATCCTTTTTAGGTGATAGAGGCCGAAATTTTTGTATCATTGCGCATCTTGTCGTATCAATTCAAGTTTTTATTTAAATTCGAATATATATAGTAGAAACTCGAATAAGTGGGGTAATGGAGGGGAGGAGTCGCACGGATAAATGAAAATCACGGTTAATCGAGACACTTTATTTAATGAATTATGTACATAAACGTGTGTAGTGTCACGTTATCAGGGGTTGAAATATGAAGTAATCAGTTTCCGTTTCTTGCAGTTTGAAATGATTTTCTTTACTTCATTTCTAATATTTCTCAAATTCATTACGTCCTGAAAGTCAAAATTTTATCGGTACCAGAGGGTCTCGGAAACCTACGTACAACTGTGGAAATGTAGGAAGTACTTGGATTTATGTATGATAACACATTTATTGTCCAGTACAAACTGCGTATGACGACGTGAAGTAAATTAACTAATTTACTCGCGTCACGTCTTTGTATTGAAGAGGAAAGAGTAATCTATTAGATGAAATTATTATTTTTGCAAAGTTTTGTTGAAACTTAAACATTGTTGCCATGAGCATATTTTAGACTGAGAAAATGTTTTCCATTCTGCTTTCAATATATTCGTTGAGAAGGTTGGCACTATTACTTCGTGAAGAGTTCATTCCCACTTATGAACTTGAACTCGCGTTGGAATTCAATCTCTCGTGCGTTAGTGAACGTGCATTGGGGGCTACGTTTATGGCCTCATCTCGGTGCTGGATAACCACAAGGGCGCAAGACTTTTATTTCTCATCTGCGGAGTGCCGTCCGTAAGAACACGATTCTGCGAATGGTCCACGGGGATGTCGTTTTCAGTTTGATTTCCTGGAACAAAAAGAAGATGAGCAAGGGAGGAGGCGGAGAACTCCAGGAACGACACACAGACATTCTATTTTATTTCACTTTGGGGTAATAATAATTTCAANAAGAGGAAAATGAAAGATACCCTAACCCTAACAGCGTCGGGATCGAAAAGAACAAAAGGTGACCAAGGAAAGTCAGAAAAGAGAAAGGAAGGAGCATGGCACAAGTAAGTGGAAGTAATGCCAAACTCAGCTCGGGGCCCCGTGTTCGCCAAACACGTACTTACTAGATGTAAGTCCCCTGGGGGGTCTTTCATTTCGTTCACTATAAATAATACGTAAGTATTTTTCTTCGAGTGCCGAAATAGAAACTGTGATATCCATAATCTTACTTTACGAACTTCACCTTTACCGAATTTAAATTTTAGATCGACGTGACTTTTTATTTCCTATTATGAGAAAAGTTTTTTTCCTTGGTATGAGGTCATCACAACTTCTGCGTATAGATGAAGTTCGTTTTTATGAGAGGAGCATACACTGTACTTATCAGCGAATTTTGCTCATCTTTGGCTTGAAGGTAGTACATATCAAAGACGCGACATACTGCACAGGAATCGACATGTGAAGTTCTAAGAGTCAGTTAAATATCACACAACAATAGAATGTGTTGCGGAGTACAGTGGAGCAAGCTTTTATGGCGTCAGGCTAGACTTCTGACGTTTTCTTACTTAATTTCTTACTTTCAGATGCAAATGATATTTCTTTGAACGACAATAAAAATATTAGTGGCGAAATATTCGTATTATACCATAAGACTACAAGAAATGTATGAGAACATAAATTACAGAAAATAATGAAAATCATTGTTGTAGTTTCCACCATATTATTTTCAGTGACCATTTTTTTGTAACCACGAATACATTGAATCCTCTGTCATCATAAAAAAAAGTCGTTTTAATGATGGAAATCCCCAGTCATTTCTTGTTCGTTGTTTTCGACCCTTTAGTGCCTTCAACTTCCAAATACTTTCGTCCCCAAAACAGTTTCTTCCTGGAGATAAGTGATGATTTCTTTACCTGTAACATTCACTTTTCGCGCGAGTCTAATAAAGAAAAGGGGCTTTGAAGACTGCAGCGAGTGATTCAGGTGATGAATTGTTAATGTATTGACTGTTTTCTGCAAAAGTAACCCACGAAAACGTTTCGCGAGTTACGAAATGTAGAGGATATTAATAATTCGTGTGATTTTGGAGTGCAACTTACTCTTCTCAAGCCAACGAGTCGAGAATTCTAGCACAAGCTGATGCTTCATCCCTGCAAAAGTACTGAGGGATTAAGTAGACTAGGGCATTATGGGTCAATGCTAGGTCGGTTTTGTAAGTATTAGGGGAGTAGGTTGAAACAGCCTACAAATATCCCATTAAGTTCCCTTTGGAATCAAAACTGAACTGTAAAAAGAGGAATTGTTTCGATCCGAAAGGAAACTAAATTTTTGACGGACGTATTTGGTTCCTTAAAAAACACTTAAGATCGAAGAGAAAAGTTTAGATCGCTTTTAGTCTACGAAACGAAACTTGAATTTCAGTTATATGTTGATGACGTATCATTTCCGCTATTTCCCCCACCGACCGCTAAGAAAAAAATATTCGCTGCTAATTTTACCGATTTTGTGTTGAAACTGATGATTGAAGGTTATNATATCGATGTCTCGATGAGAGTAAGTTGTAGAAAATATTGACAGCATATATTATCATTATGCGTCAGGAAGTATTCGCACAGAGGCGTTCTTTAAAAATGAGGTGCCTATTTTTAATGCACATAATATACCTATTCTAAGGATTTAAAAAGTACTGTACCGATATTACTCTGAAATAAGGCTTTTTCCTCCCGAAGTTTCTCTATTCTACTAACTTCATCAAAATTGTAGCGGGCATTGTAGAGGAAAAGTTCCATATGCGGCTCGCGAAACTTATTTTACGGCTCCCAGTACATTTTACATCAAATTTTTCATCAAACGTTGGGAGGCACAAATCTGTTTTATAACTACGCTGTCGGAATTAATATTTGACGTGGCATGTACGGTGAGAGAAAATGGCGAAGTTTATTCGAAATTTCCCAGTCATATATTACAATATGAAAACATATTATTAGAATACTAAATATTAAAAATACTATTTTAAATAAAGAAGTGTACTAATTTTTTTAGCTTGAAATAAATTTGTTCATGAGAAAATATCGTGTTACTAATACATTAATAAATATGACCCATTAGTTTTATGCGTCATCATTCTGCCAAACCTCATCCTGTGCCGGCTCGATCTATCGAAAGTCCGAGTATACAGAAAATTGCCCGCGGGCTAAGTTGGGCAGCGCAGTTCTGGAGAAATAGAGTTTTCCCAAACCCGGTAAAATATTCCTTTTTTAACTTCATGAAATGTTTCTACTCCTATGGTGTTTTCAGAAAATATTCATTCCTTCGTGTTAAAGAAATTTACAGGTGAAACCTTCTACCAAATATTTGATACAGATCTCGTCTCATAATGACTAGTGTCTGGCGGCAAGAGTTTTACAAGTGAACGAACTGTTTTACAAGTGAACTATTTAAAAGTAAAAATTTGGTTGACAATTTTTGTTTTATGCTCATTAGTGTTCCTTAAGTGCACTTGAAAATGTTCGCGTAATTGAATTATTTTACGTAGCTTCAAATACTCCCTGAGAACCACCGTTCACGCGTACCTTCCCTGAAATCAATACCCTCCCATTGAATTTTGTCAAGGTTTTTTGGAAGTGTCGATGCGGAAGAGCAGACTTCGGTCCGAGTAAAGGCATTTATTTATTCGTTTTATTCATGAGTGTGCGCTTTATGTCGCTCCTGAGTATCGAGGTCTTTTCGTTTCGTTAGAAGGGTGCGAGGCGGTTGTAAAAGTGCATAGGTGACGCGGAGTTCGATGGCGGCGCAGTGGGAGCGTGAGGTTGACGATAATGTCGGGGAGCGAGGTGGTAACGACGTTCCGCATTCGACGGCCATCGCGTCGTATGCGCTTAACGACCGCTGCTGGTGGTCCGAGCCCTTTCAAGAATTTTTACGAACCGCCGAGGAGTGCGACGCGGACGAGCGTCTCCACTTCCCCCGAGGGGTAGAGATATTTATTAGACTACTATACTTGGATTCGGATAAAAGGGAAGATTACCCTAACAAACACGAACTTGATGGGGAAAACATGTTGTTTTCTTCATCACTGGCTGAATTCATAGCGGACCCCGTGAATTATTTTAGTGGTACTCAGCCGTTGCCGCCATACCTGTTGGGAAATTTTTGCGATGCACCGATCATGCAGCCATGCTATTCACTACGTGAGTTGCATTATTTTTCCAGCAATTTTTTCTTGAATGTGTAGCGAACCCTCCTGACATCGCTCGGTGACATTTTAACCCCCATATAACTCTTTCAATTCCATTACATCTACGTTAAATACGAAGGTTACCTGACGCCCACAAATCATCAGCACAGCACGAAAATGCAAAGTTGTTCTCGTTATTGAGTTTGAGTTTTCTTCGTTGAAGTCCGAATGCTTTTTACTTGCCCGGGCAATAAGTTAAATTTTGTTTCTCCACTTGTACATGAATATTCTGTTCTCGTTACGGGCGGTGCGACGTGTTGTAGCGTGTAGTATTTTGCATATTATAAACAAATTTTGAACATTTTCATATTTTCACAGTTCTGGTCATTTTTGTTTGTTTGTTTGAAACGTTTTCTATCGTGTAGATTATTTTTAAATGAGCGAGTCTCTAATGAAGGAAACTATTAGTTAATTAGATGACTATTAATATTTTTTTTTAATAAAAGGATTTAAAATAAAATTTTGGGAGGTGACGAAAATTCGTTCCAATATTGTTTCAAAGACTACTCCAATGAATCTTCAAACAACTTCACACGACGTCGGTATGTATGAATTAGATCATTAGCTATTTGCGGACTGCATGCTGCCTATGATGGAAGTTGCCATCCACTCCAATTTCACGAGAGTTGAAATCTACTTATTTTACTTCGTAATTTTGGATTCCTTCTTTGTCTGATGATACTATTGTAACACACGTTGGAGCTGAATTCTTGGGCACTCGGGAACATATGGTATCTGCGTTTCCCCCAAGACGTTTATGTAACGTTTAGCGTATTCATCGTATTCATTTCAGCAGTCATACATTCGGATGTACGCGAGAACGATCTACGACGTAGGCTGGTTCTAAAACATTTGCAATGTTATCCTTACATTTTTTTTAAAGTGGAGCTATATTTGCTGTTCACTTTTAAAAATAACACATACTTGGTAATTGTGGGATGTTGGCAACATTGTGAATGATAAATCATAAGGCGTTGTATTCTTGCCAACACTCCTCTATATCCAGTATATGCAGCTGATGGTGGCTACTATTCAGGTGAAAAAGCTTTGTAGCAACAATAAAACATGGACAAGGATGTAACGCCTTATAATTTATCATTCTTCACAATGACACATATTGAACTTTGAGTATACTTTAAGAGTAATATCCTTTTGCCTATCTCGTATAGCCAGACTCCATTATAAGACGTTTTTGTTTCCACTGTTTTCAAAAATAATTTTCTTCGTCGAATATATGAAAGGTGTGAAAATAACTTGAAGAGGTTTGAGGAGAAATCTAAGTGTAGACCTTCCGGATTCGTGAGTGACACTGTTGGGATGATCAGGTAGGTCTCGTTGCCTCCCAAGCAGAAACAACGGGAGAACGTCGCTTGTGACACCTCTTCAATGTCTTCTTGGAATTTCGTTTCATCAAAATGTCGTCTGGAGCCGTGTGGAAGCGCCGTGCGCGCGTTAGGTTGCGATAGCAGGTGTTTTCGCGCACGCGGAAGGTTCTTGTGGCGGCGCGACACGCAGCGGACGAAGAGCGATGGCGACGCGCGTGCTGCAGGTGCTGCGGCGGCGGCGCGGGTTTGGTGCGGGGCGAAGACGAAGGCGACGGCGGAGGAGAAGCGAGGAGTTCCCGGGATTTGGCGGCAGAGGATTGCGCCTATTTTTAACCGGGCCCCGAGCGCGTGCGGGCGGCAGACCGGCCACCCGACATCTCCGCCCCCGGACATCGCGATGCTGCCGCCGATGACCACGACGCTTTGCCCACACGCTCGCTTACTTCTTCCCCTGCACGACTCGCACGACACGCATGCTTCCGGATTAACGAATTGCGACACTTGCAGCCAAGTGTGTCGGCGAAAGCAACCACGGAACCCGAGCGAAAAACAAGTCCTCATTGCCGACCAACTCTGCTTTCCTTCTGCTATTATTATATCGATACTAATTGTATTTCGTGACGATGTATTGAGGTGGGTATATCGTGACTTTGTTGGGGTCGAATTTTTAGGATTCTGATGTGTTGATTCAGAGAATCATTTGCGGGTTGGGTGTGTGAAAAGGTGAGCATGTGACTGGGAATCGGGCCAGTGTCGCTGTGCCGTGCTGCCAGTGTCTCAATTCCACTGCGGAAGACGTGTCTGCGGTCGCAACGTGTTACTGCGACGACTGTTTTGCATTGAGAGGATTTCTGTAATCTCCTCTCAAATCACAGCGCGACTAATGACTCGATTGTGCCAGAAAAAAGTCCAGGTTGTTTCAAGTATTTCATTCATTATACGATTTCTACCACGAAAACCAGAAGAGAAGTTATTTTTTGTGTGTTCAAAATAGTTTAGAAATAATGTATAATTCGGACACATTTAAAACATTTTAATTAGTTACAATATTATTGGAAAAGTGTTTATCAAATCATTGTATTCATGTTGGAGAACAAAAATATAATAGAAGATTTTTTAGGTCTTTGGCTATGTGGAGTTTGTAGTTTGTATCCACTAATGTACAACTTCTGAATGTGAATTTCTGTATCCTAGGATTACGCTACAAAATACTAAATGCTACACGAAGTCTGCTGTAACTTTTCACTTCGGTTTTTAATCATCTTGTTACTCTGCTCTGGCTCTGATTTAATACAAGTCTTCTGTTTACCCCCTGTCGTTTATCTCTAGAATAATGAATCACGATTAGGAGTTTTCTTCGAGTTGTGTAAATTTGTATCTAATTTTTTTTATTTCTATATAAAAAATGTTTTGATCAAAACAGTTACAGTTTACAAACATGTACAAAACGACGACAGTTTCAACGAACATATTGTTTCTATTTGTGGTAAAATGTCTCATCGTTCGACCTTATCTACGAATCTTCTATATAAGTCAGTTAATGTGTACCATTTTCTGCTACTATTTAAGTGCAATAAATATTTTTTTTGTCGTCGTATTGGTCAATTAATGGTCTCTGAGAGCATTTGATACATTTGAGTACTCACTTCAAAGCTGCTAAATTTTTGCTCAGTGTTCAATGAGGATATTTCCGTCTTACGCTCACACTGCATTCTCACTACCTCAGTTTAATGTGATGTATGATGCGAAGAAGAAAGCGAGGCTGGTATTGTGCGTTGAGAATTTGTCATTATAAATTGATTGTTTGTATTGTTTTGAATGAGATCCTCCCTAAACTTCTGAATTGCACGACTTCAGTGGATTTTTTTGACGTGTTGGCATTAGGGTAGTATAAGGTAGTGGTTTCGTTTGAAGTATCATTTGTCGAATAATGTGCTACTATTGATAATACTGTGAAGTTAGCTAGTTGTGGGAGGACTAATTCTAAATTTAATGGAACACAGACGTACATTTCATTAAGGATTTTCCTTTGATGTACAAAGGACTTCCGATTATTTTGGTTACATTTGCTCTCTTATCATATTAGTTTATATTTGCTGTATTTTACATACCTGTCATGAGGAAAACAAGCTCGCTACAGTGATTTTTACTGTATACTATTTTAAGTAATCTTACAATATAAATGCATCTAAGATTGATTTTTGTGTAGAAAAGAATAGAAAATATTTAATGTCGTAGAAGCATCAAATAATACTTTTGAATTTTAAAAAAGTCATTTTTACCTGTTATTGCGCCTGTTAATAAAAGGATGTTTTATTTGAAACATAATAGAACTGTTCAATCCAAAATGGGGCTAGTGGCGTGGAGGTATTACTAGTGAATATTTATTTGAGACATGAAATGTATCTCTGATTCTATTTACCTGCTACCGTCTTCAGAATTAGTATTCCCATACTTATATAACCCAATAATTGCGCTTTCTCTCAGTGGTTATACTTTTTTTTTATGAATTTAGTAATAAGAATGTAGCAGACTCATCTCTTATTTGACTGGAGAGAGCATTGCTTGCGTGTCATCCGCTTCATGCTAAATTTCGCAACGAGTGACAATGATTTGACTGTAAATCCAACCGTACGTAGAATATAAGATAGGACAAGTGAGTACTAACACTCGAAGTTGATCAAATCATTGAGATGTGTAATTGTTTTCTAACCCTATGTTGAGAGCGAAATGAAGAAAATCATGTAATTTTTATCCAAATATATTAATTTTTAGGAAGTATCTTGAAAAGTATGGCGACTGTGCGCAACTGTTTTGTTATTCATGCGTCACATCTCGGAATAAAATAAATCTTTCTGAAATGTCCAGTCACATTAATATACGAGAGATGGAAAAAACTCATGTGATAATACCTACAAAGTAAACCGAACTAATGACTTACTCGTAATTTAAATAAGTAAATGCCCCGTAAATATATTGTACATCACCACCAATGGTTATGATAATTATTAAATGATTTTTCAAGTATGTGTTTTGATGCAATAAATATCAGTAAGTGTAATCTCGACTTGAATAAATTTCTTAGATTGCGGTTAACCACACCGCCAGATAACAGGTTCATTATGTTATACTGAAGCAGGAGGTCCTGTGTTCGATCCCCGGTCCCGTCTCCCATTTTCATTGTGATATCTTTCGGTCAGGTGAAAATGGCGACGAGCCGGGAATCGATCCCGGGATTCCTGCTATGATCGCAGGGGTGTTAACCACTACACCACCCGTTCGCCTTCCACAACTCTACACCATTTCCATCGAGACCTTATTGTTCATATGTGTATATGAATGTATTCATGTGTTCATATGAATAAAACGTTGTTCAAATGTAATCGTTTTTTTATTTTTACCAAATTCAGAATTGTAGTGTTTAAATCCTATTTACTCTTGTACTTGCTTAAATGCGGCAAGAATCGCGTGGCGACCGCGCAGAGTTGAGCCTTACGCCCTCGTCATCATTCCGGATCGTGGGAGGGGATCTCGAGCGGTTGCTACTATTGTGTGGCAGCGAGCGAGCGCGGTCGGTCAAGAGGGAGTATTGCCGCTTGCGAACAAACTCTTCGTGCGACTGACGCGGAGCCAAGTTGGCGAGAGCGTCCTCTGGCTCGGTGCCTACCCTTCCCTGCTCTGCCATCCGCCATCATCCCCTTCCCCATGCTCGCCCTCACCTGGAAGAGCAGCCTTCCTTACCCTCGAACGGCCTTTGACCTTTCGCGGGGAGCGTGCTCCCGTGGTGGGTACGATATTCGATGAAGTAGATTCTGGGGTGCAAGAGGAACATAAATTATCCTTAAATAATTGATGATATGCGTGTTACTTTGTGTCTAAAAATCAGAATTAGTATTTTTACAAGCATTGTGGGATTCGAAACACTTGGTTTTATTTTTTTGGAGCATGGTAACGTATACCATACTTTCATCTGTGTGTTGGGATTTATTTTTCTTGTCTTGTGTATGAGTTTATTGTATTGTGAAGATATTTTTCACCCGCGCTGCGACTCCACTCATTTTAACGAATAACAAGATTCTGTGCCAGTTATTTGTTGACGTATAGTTCTGCGGAGTTTCCAAGTATCGAATGTCTCTGCATTGAAATTAGGGGGAAATAATGAATTGTGTTAACATTACCTACATTAGATACGTATATTCACAATATGTTTTGACTACTGTAGCTTGTTAAATAAAGTTGTTCTATGAATTCTTATTTTGTTTAAATTGTTTGTTGTTTACTCTCGAGATAACCAGATAAAACATTTAAATGATTAATTATGGTATGTTGAATGACAATGAGAGACGGGACCGAGATTCGAACTCGGGACCTATTTAAATGATTGCATAAATTAAAGATCGTTGACTGTTCCGGACGCTAATTTTTAAACTTGGATACAGAAGCCATTAAACGCGAATTACGTTTATTCTTTACGCTTCTGTAATTATCTGGTGCTTACAAAATCAGTGGTGTTGGACTTGACATAAAGGTGTTGGGTTGGGAGAATTTCAATAAATGAAACGTGTATATATGAATCTTTCTCTAATGCACCTTCTATGAGAATTATTTCGTCAACGGGTACACTGACAAACAGCAAATTTAAATTACTTCCTCTCTTTTACAGAAATGAATTTGCTAACGTGATGTTAGACGGGGTGGGGCTGGTCTTACAAGTCTGTTTCATTTTGTTTACTTATCTCATTTTAGGATGTGGAGGTTCAGGCCATCGGTCCTGCTCTCCCACTTGACCACGATATTTGGGCGAAGGGTTTAGTAAAGTTGTCGGGTATTTGGGCAAATGCCCGGTGCTCCGCCTCAACCAGCGACAATTTTTGTTTATAGAAGCTGAAAAACACTGCGTTAAAAGTGTCTAGGTGATTTTAATACACTGCTTACCTAGAAATACAGCAGTATACGGTTGGGCTCGTAGACATAGTCCACCACGTGTGCTCGGTCTCTGCGAAAAATCGCCGCCTACAACGTGGGCGGGATTGAGTCTGGGTGTCAGAGCCGAACTTCATTCCCAGTCCGCCCTTGCCCAAAGATTCGAACATTTCCGTTTCTCGACGATAATCATTCTTGATGCAACATGATTTAACAAGCTGTGTGTAAGAAAGAAGAGTTTCCTGCTTTATGTAATTCTTGAAACTTCCGCAGTACAAGATTTCCTTGTAACTGGTCTTTCCTTGTATCCACAATGACTAGTCGACAGTTCACGCTTGTATGTTTAAAACGTTTTCAATTATGAAATCAGTAATTTTTTCCAACCTCTTGTGATATTGGAAATGAAGAGTCTATTGCCGATATTGGGTGATCGTGAAAACTTGTCTTATCTGGGGGAAAGTAAATGTTTGAAAATTTCTGTCATCTATGTGTGTCGTCCACTCTATTGGCAACGGCGCTCTGTCAGTGGTATAAACTAAGAGTTATCGTGGGCGACACGATTCACGAGAGAGAAAAGCGACTGGTCGAGATAGCTCTTTTATCGATTCTTGTGCAGGTGTACGTTCAACAGGCTTGCGTCATTTGCATCTTGGGTTTTTGCGCCGTTACTAGGGCGAGGCAATCCGGAAGGAGAATTAAGTGCAGCAAAGTACGACATGCTAACCCATGTTTCATTCATCGGGCGTCTACCGGAGCGACTTACATCCCTGTTTAATTTAGTTTCAATTTTCTGGCGTAATCGTTTTTAATATACGCTATATAATTTGAATATTTGTATTTAATGAATAAGCGTTGTGAAGAAATTTCATTGAGTAATTTGAAGTAATTACAGGAACAAGATAAGAGCTAGATGGTGGAAGATATAGTTAAGGAGGCATATCGAGAATAGTTTTATAAATTTATCAACATTATCAACGTAATTTGAGTCGCATGAAAAAGAAGTTACAAAAAGCTTTGATAAACAACGCGTTTTAAATATGTCTTTAAGATGATTATATTTGCAGAATATTCGCCCAACCTTTCTTTCAGTTTTTTTAAATGAGTTTTGTTCGCTATTACGAATACCGATACAATTGGGCTGATCAGCTTGAAGAAATTAGTCCGCTATTTTCAATTTCTCTTTCTAAGTGAAATATGAAGGATAGAAAAATATTACATTCGTAACATGATTTCAAGTGGTATGTGTCCGTTGAAAACATGAATTCCAAATGTCTTATAGGAAACATATTTTTACAGATTTCTAAAATTGTGAAGCCATTGGATTATTACTGCCAAGTTACTTTGCAGTTTGTATTCTTATATATTGAATGATAGAAACCAACAACCTTTTCATAATGTTTGCATCATGCAAATGCAATCTAATGCCTTCTATGTGTGTGCTTTTTTTATGCAGTCTGTAGTGCTGCGTCATTGCGTTATTAAATTTTTGAAATGCGAGACATCTCGGGTTCTCCTGTGTCAGTTTGGGTCACCTTTNGCGTCATTGCGTTATTAAATTTTTGAAATGCGAGACATCTCGGGTTCTCCTGTGTCAGTTGGGTCACCTTTCATTCCTTCTTCTGTTCTTCCTCCTTTCTTCCCTCCCTCCTCCCTTTCTTTCCATAGCCGCGTTCCGCACGTGTTGTGTGGGTGATTTGAAATTTCTTCTGATCAGTCTGTAAAACGTATGAAAGATGGGAAATTTTGCAGGCCAGGGAAATTTGAACAAAGTCAACGAAATAGAAATGTTTTTTTCTGTCTATATACTATTTAAATTGTATAGATATATTTCGTTGTAGAATTCAAAAATTACCATTATTAACAATTCTAAGTATTGAAATTAATTACAAATTGTGTAATTACTTTTATTTATCGCTATTTGCAAGTTGTGTATTATACAATAGTTTATTGGAAAAAGATTTAAAAAATAAAAAAAAGTATTTTACATAATTTGCCTCCTCCTGCTAATTGACCTTAAATGGATAGGAAATACTTCCGTAGACATACTTCATGCTGTCCGAAATGCGTATGATTGTTACCAAGACGCCGCTCTGTGGACACGCAGAAACAAAAGAAATAGTCAGAAAACTCCATACAGCGCAATTGAGCGCACTTGCTCGATCGAATTTTGGATGAAGCGCGAAGAAAAGCGAAATTATGAGTCTTAGAAATGAAGCTCCCACATAAATCGAACAAGACTGCGAGTGATTGTGATCAGTCTTAGAAATTGGAGCATGTTATTTGTTTTATGTGAATGTTTTAGTAGTAAATTGACGGTAATGATAATTTACTTAAGGGTTGCGAGTTTAAAATGGACCATTAATATATATTTCACGTGATAAACACACATAATAAATTTATTGTCAAAAAACAGTACAAACTGCGTATGACCACGTGGAGGACAATAAACTAATTTACTCTCCGGAAGCAAGCAAGCATAGTGTTTAAAAATCATAAGAGTTGAAAAAACACTAAATTCACGATTTATTGTTACAATAAACACGCCCCTAGACAAAGCCTAGAGAACCTGTATAAGAAATCCGCCTCTACCCGAAGGAAAAACGGAGAAAAACCCGGGCCAGGATGGGGCTACAGAATTAATGTACACAACCGTGCCAAAGTTGAGTACACATAAAACTAAATTAATATGAGCCATACGGCAACACAATCATGCAAGAAAATAGTTTTTGAAATTGTTATAAGTTATTTAAAAAGTGCTACAGCAATGGCGTGATAAAGTACAAGACGAATTTAACTTTTATTAAAATCAATAAATTCTTTTACAGTGTAGAAGCACTGGTGCAGGAGGTAGTTTTTAACCGCGGATTTGAAGATATTCAATTCAATCATAAATAAACTAGTTTCACATTTGAGGTATTTGGTTCCAATTTGAAAATTGTTACTATTAGTTAATTTTACAACGATACAGTTATGGTCAACGTACAATTTGATGTGATCCACAGTTTATCTTGCAAAGCGTGGGAGAAATTAAAAATGTTCTCTAGAAAACTTGAAAAAGTCTGGGAGATATATATAACAGTACTTGCCACCCTGTTTAACACCGAACGATTCTGTCATTAGTCTCACATGAGTGATTTTGAGTATTGAAAACATGTCGCCCCTCTTCTCTCGATGCTTGGTGGATCAGTTTATTAATGCGTTTCTTATGCAAGAAAGCACCACGTTTTGTATATTTTTTTAAGTGATGATAATGATTCTACTCGTAATTTTGAATGGTTTATACAATTTTGTTTTATGCATTGGTTGTGTGATATTTACATCAATTCTAATCTCGAGATTTGTGAAGGAACCGTAACATTAACTGATAACACGAGCTTGAAGATTTTTGTATTTGCCTCTTCTTTGCTTAGTATTTTCTTTTTATGTTATTTCGTACATCATATTATATTACGTATACGCTTTTTGAGACGAAGGGATGCTTGAGAGAATATCGCGCAAGAACGAGATCGGTAAGAAACCTCTACCACTCACTATTAATTCGAAACAATGAATTGAGTCGTCCTTCCACTCAGAATCGCTGTGCAAAATAGTTTTTTCGGTAGCAGGTTCTACTAAAACACGCATTCCCATCAAACTGTCGCAACCGAAACTATTGTCTATTACAACACTTTTTATATTACGTACATGACAAAGGGAAACAATTCTTGTTTATGGTGGTGCTTTTCGAATTTGTGTTTGTATCAGATTTTTATGCATTACTGAACTGGTGACTTACCCAGCTGCAGCTTACGCGCCGAATTAGAATAAACCAATTAACTATCTGAATCGAAACATTGTATGTCCTCGCTCAATCGAGGCGTAATTAAAAGCTTTTGCGTAGCATTTGCATCCAATAATGTGAGGGGCACATTACCTCTGCTCCATTCGCGTGCTCCGGATCGGACTGGAAACAACTCTGCTGCGAATGAGTCTGCGAATGTTGGCTCCCGCTGCGGGGCATTTTACCTCGCGTGTGTAAATCATTTGAGCAGAGGTTATGACGCAAGGTGACATATGGCTTTGGCGTCGACTCTGAACCAAGGCCGTAGTTGCCGGAGTCGCGGCGAATCTTAGCAGGCAAATGAAACAATGTTCCCCTGGCATGACACTTGGTTGTATTAAGTGACAAGTTGGCTTTTCCTTTGTATCTCTCGGGTTTTATCACTGCTTGCATAGAGATAGACTCGTCATAAATTTTCTTTCAAGTTCTCCTATTTTGATTTTTTTAATTACTTCGTTGTTGCTTGAATCCAGTTCCTTTGCTTGTTTGATACGCTTCTTTGTTCTGAAGGAAAAAAGTATTTTTAGTTCTCGTGTGAAATGTGATGAAAACACTACAGTAATCTGACACTCTGATGGTTGCTGCAGGATGACCTAATGTGACTGCAATGGATAATCTCGACATGACTTGCAGAGGTGAGTTTACTGTCTCTGCCCGGCGGTAGCCTACATCCACTCTGTTGCATATTGTCAAAGGAATTTTGATTAGTTGGCACATGTCGGCGTGACTCGGTAACGAGTGCTGAATTGCGTGTGTGTGCGTGCGTGCTTATAAGAGTGCCCTTACCAATTGAGTTTCCTTTCTGTGATAAAGTAAACATTTAAACAGTCAAAATATTCATTATTGTTAATCAAAACGTTAAATTTTTTAACCCCCTCTGATGCTAAAATAATATAAGCAAATTCTCTTCTTTTAGGACTAAAGAATATCTGGTTACAAGATGTAGTTATCTGCATTTTTTGTGACACAAGGATCATTCTTTAACAGACATTGCAAAATAACTCTATTTTTAAAATAAAGATATCTATATACAGTGCAAAATAAATTTGAGGAAGTTGTTACCTTAAATAGGTGTGTTACGTGGTTAAATTTTGATATTAATAAAGAAAACTGTGGGAAATTCAGTTTCCTACGTTCTGGTAACTCTCTCCGTGGAACGCTGAGTGCCGGGAGTGGCGAGCGCAATGTTACCGAGACGTAAAAAAGACTGACTAATCTAAAATAGCGAATATGGCACTCCAAAAAGTCAAATATCTCTTTAGAATGCCCGGTGATCTGTCACAAATTGTTTTAAAAGTAAATAGGCTTTCAACTACATTGTTTTGAAAATAAACACTTTTCTCGTAAGAAACAATGTATTTCATCGGTATATTAAATAGGATATATCTCACTTGAATGGCCTGCAATGTGGTTTAAAAGCTAAATTGCTATAAGCTTGTATTATTGTGTACATACTCAGTGCTTAAATAAAAAAGTTAAATTTGAATTCAATTTTGGTTAATGAAGTTAAAGTTAATGCAAATTTTAAATAAATTTTAAATTAAATAAAATTTACTTAAGTTTAATTTAAATCAGTCTTCAAAATTCAAATTTAAATTTCCCTCCTACGTTTCTTTTCTTCGGGCAGCGTAAAGCGGAGAGAGATGGATCGCTTCATTATCCACGTGACTGAGAAACGCGTATGCCGAAACAGTTTCTTCAATATGCGAGTTTTTTTTCTTTCATGTTTTCATTAACTTCAAAACTTTTTACATTGCAGAAGACAGTGGTGTCGGTTCATTTACAAGATTTTCGTAACACTCAGAGTTTAAGATGCTGAACGACCTTAATCATCGCTGTAATTAGGAAGAAAAATCCAGTTTCGAGGGGAGAAGGGTGTCGCTGGCATTGGGACAGAAGCGACCAGGGAATTTCGAATGTTTGTAGAAGAGTACGGCACCACTCTTTCTCATATACCTGTTCGAAAATCCCGCATTAACAGAGTGGGATCTGGAAGTGTGGTGAGCGCACCGCTTCCACTTTGTGGCGCGTGTATCAGGTATTCTCACCCCCCACCCCACCCACCGCTCTTGTGGTTGTGTCGTCACGAACCGTGGAGCGGAGCGCGCAGCTCCCGCGGACCGTGTCCCCGTGACGCCGCCTCACGAGGCTTCCGCACTTGTGTGGCCTCGTGTCAAGACAGGCGAGCGGAACCACACGACATACGTCACCTTCCCAACCACCTAGCGAAAAATCGATACATCGAATGAAACACGCTGATACGGGCGGTTTCTACCGACATTCTTCGCATAAGGATGAGGAGGGCAGAGGAGAAAGTTAAGGGAAGACGTGGAAACCATCGTGGAAACTGTTTCCGATGACAGTGCTAAACAAAAATAACAACGGTGACAGGGCTTATCCAAAGACGGTAATACATATGTTCTCCGACATATTTCTCATCCGCGTTGTCTTATTTAGTTCTTGGGTACCTCACTGCTTCACGTAATCCGTTCGATTTCATTGATTTTTCGAAATATCAGTACTTTTTTTCTGTCACTCATTATCCTTTTTTCATATGAAATATTGGAAAATAGGTGTAAAATGAGGTATTACGTTCATTCGTATGTTTCGCGGAGTGAATAATTGCCAATTATAACATTCTTCTTCATGACACGTTGCGAAGAAGCCTCGATTTCTTTAATGTTGTTCTTGCACGGGGTGGATCCTAGTAAACCCACAAAACGAACAAACACAAAAGATTTGTTCTCAGGTATCCATTATTCCTAAGTGTACGTGAAGGCTCGCGTACGTGCGTGATTACATGCGTGAATGAGCGTTTGTCTCTTAGATTAGTAAATACCCTCACACACATCCACTGTCACTTATTATTACCATTGCATCTTCTAGACGATCAGTTCTGCAAGACCCTTTTTTCACATATTGCTCCCACCCGGGCGCATAAATCCCGATCTATGGTGGTCGCGTCTATGCAGGTTCTTCACGAACTACGAACGAAATAACAGAAAAAAATAGCTGAAAGCCATTTCCTAATTAAATACGGAGGTATTTTACACTTTAGGAAAAACGGCGACCTTGTTCGAAGGACGCTTGTCAATGTCCTGGCACTGGAGCTCGGGTGCGTCCCGCAATGCAGATGCAATGCAGATGCTCTGGAATGATGAATCAATGGCTGTGAAGCTCTAGAAGAAAGTGCAATTGAGGAAAACCAAATTTAAAAAATTGTCACTCTGAAAATTGTAACAAACTTCATTTGGGGAACGGAATGTACAGAAATATGAATTAATAGTGTCCTACCCCTTAAGTAGCGAAAAGGTGTTTGCGATTCTTTTGAGAATCTTTATTTTCTTGCGGGTGTCATTACTTTTCCTCCCTCTTCGAAGAATTGTCTCAGTTTCCTTACTTTCCTTGCCTTCCTCGCTGCACTCACGCGAGTCTCGTCCGTGCTTCGTCTTCGATTTTCGTCTACTGCTCATCCATATCTCTCTCTCTTCCTTTGCTTCCGTTACAGCTCACGTCACACGTCCTCCCCGATTCTAGTTCCGTTGTCTACGTAGACACATCTCGAAGTGGTTCCTATTCTCCATTCTCCGTAGACCAGAGATCGTTCCTACGCCCCTCATGCCGCAGAAAACGAGTTCTCTACGTAAGAAACGCGTATTTCGCAGAGGGCTATCGCGAAATTTGTGTGTGTTAATTACAGACCAGTCTTCAATACGTCAAATTCTTTAAAAACACAACTACTTATTAAATCATACTCCAACTCTGCCATATTTTTATTAATAATTAAAATTTAATATTTTTCTTATAAATATTTTTCTATTCCTAGAATCTAATATTTATTACGAAGAATAATTAATGAAAATTTAACACCTGATTAATTTATTCAGATAATCTAAGAGTGCCAAAAATCATCCTTATTCGCCGAATGATTACTCTGTTAATGGCAATGCTAACTGTGTCGGTGACAATATAACAATTACTTGCAAAGTATTGTTAATTTCTTCAAAAACATTATTAAAATGTTCGGACGCATTACTGTCGCATTCAATTGCCGTAATCACGTCGTAGTTGAATTAAAACGTTTAAAAATGTTAACGCCGCTTCCAACAAGTGATAAATAAAACCGTATTTTCAATACCGGCCAGCGGTGAAGTACAGTTGTTTCTGCGCGTGTTCAGTCAACTGACGGGACTCCCTCCACAGCTGAGAAAGTTGTCGGTCAATTCGAGATAAAATAAGTTTAATTTCGTACATGTAGCTTTGATGTGGACTCTCTAAAAATTATTTATTATTATTATTATTATATTATTTATTTGGCACTACAGCCCTTTGAGAGCCTTGGCCGTCGCGGAGGGTAGAGCTCCGCGATTTCTTGATCCCGGCACTAGAAGGAGGAGATGTGGTCAGCATCTCGCTCCGGCCGGCTTTTGGGTCCCAGGATAGATCCTGGTACTCATTTGATAGCAGGCTGAGCAGTCTGGATGTTGAGGTGTAATGAAAATCACCACCTCACCGGGGTTTGAACCCCAGCCATCCAGTTAGCAGCTCAGTGCTCTACCCACTGAGCCACGCTGGCTGCCACTCTCGGGAGATAAAATGTTTTTAGAAAAGCCTTTGGACTAGGACTGTCTCCCGAGGCGAACTTACTACCAAAGACTACCGAAGAGCTTGCGCACATCTGGAACGCACTGCAGTCGCCTTTGGAAGCGCATCCCGAATCTCGTGGATTGAAGCGCAACATGGCAGCACGTACGCGCACCGGATGCCGCGCTCGAACGTGAACGAATGGCAAATGGATTAAGGAAGCGAAGACGTTTGCGGATACCTCGCGTTTTACCTACATCTAGAAATAGATACTGTTACAAACTGGAAGCGAAGATACGCATGCGCTGCAATGGACAGGGAAACCGAAAACTGACTCCTAATACGAAACGGATCGTAAGAAGCGCTCCTCCGACTTCGCCGTGTTGGGAGACATTTCGCAATCGCAGTTTTCTGTAAAATTAGCGTACCTGTATGTTATAAATAGCGAGAAATATCGAATAATAATAAAAAATAGATCGTTTCTACCTTTTTGGACGCAGAGCCTTCTCCCGTGTTATTTTGCAACACACACCATCTGAATTTTTCTTCCGCTCGCATGAAAGTAATTTGAAAACATGGAGTATGTGGCTCATTGAATTTTCTTTCCTTTGAAATGTAACTTTGCAACTTTCTTTGCAACCTAATGGTAATAAAGTTATTTACGGCAGTACGGTGGGTATGTCTGGTATTATATCGCATTTACAATGACATTTATTGGAGATAAACATCCTAGAACATTACACATGTATAGAATAAATTCAATTTCAATTATTTCAATACATGTAAATTGGAACAGTTTTTCCTTTTTTTTTCTTTTTTTTTTCATTATAATAAGCATTATAATATATACTCACCGACTATTAAATCCCTCTACTTCGTCCCGCCATTCTTTATATTTTAATCATTATTGATTGATTAAAATACAAAAAGTATTCTAATTCTTGTTTATTGGTTCCGAGTTATTTTAAAAGTAATATTGTCTGTATCAACAAGGTTGTGTACATTATTTTGATGGTAATATCCCGCCCCAGGACTTTTCCCGGTATCGTTTCGGCTTTTCGATCGGCAATGCTGCTGTGGTCGTGCAGGTTTTTCGCGAGGAATTTGCTGTGTATACCAGAATAATCTGATATATTTTTGAAACATTTGTAGTGAATCTGCATGTCTCAAACACATTATAAAAGCGCTCATTCAATCGACTTCAATTTCGTGCAATTTTACTAAAAATTATGTGCTATTATATATTTTTTCTTATTCGGAGAAAGTAAGTGAATGAATGTTGTAATTTGTGGCGAGACTCGGAGAACTGTTTGCTTTAGTACTTCACCAGATCACTAATAATTTAACTTCCCTGGTTACGGTAACATTACAAACAAGTTAAATAAATAATTCTGTGGAAATGCATTCATCGGAAAATTATACACATTGGGAATGACAAGCGGAATCATAGCAAGGTTTCGCGGACGTACTAACGCGACAGAATCCGTGGACCAACCTTATCGTGAACGCAATGAGTAGCACATACAACGGTTATCGATTATTTTATTTGAAATGTAAAAATTTCAACGAATACGGGAGGAAGAAACATTTATTTAGACTAAGGCCAATGCCGAAACGTTTGCTTTCACATCTGTAAGAGACTTAAATGCACTCTACTTCTCATTTTGTATAAAAATAATCATTTATGTAAGAATTGATAGTCTGTATATATATTCAGTAGTATACTCGACCTTAGTATTAAATTTTAACAACCAACACTCAGGAAGGTCAAAAAATGAAAAACGAATTTTTGCCTACATTTCGACGTTTGATGAGTTGTATTATTCTCTTACACTACTATCCTGCTCATCCTCACTTCTCC
>NNCF01128158.1:443805-485875 GCA_002313205.1 Laupala kohalensis | reverse complement strand
AAATTTAAATTAGAAGCAATTAAATATATAAAAGAAAACATTGAAAAATGGACGCCCTAATCAGTTGGCACGTGTCAGCTTTAACCTTAACCAGCCCAGAAGTAGTATTTCATTACTTGGCAGCGTCGCATTTCTATGTGCTTGTTCCCGCATTTATGGCATTCCAGAGTGCCTCTTGCGGAAACAAGCTTTAGTGTAAGGAATTCTTGGATGCCCGGGTGCAGTTGCGTCGTCAAACACAATTGGGCTGCCATGTTGCAGCCTTCTTCAGAACTGTCTAGGTTGGAGATTGACACCTCTCCCAATGCACTACTGCACTATCAAGTCTTCTGAAAACGGTGGCCACATCAAGACGAAAAGTCGCTTTTCATTGTCTAGATTCTACTATTGAACACACGCTTGGATAATGGATTTTATAGGGCGCTACCTCCGTTATAAACTAACCACCTGTTTTCTGGGATTGAAAAGGAACATGAAAAGTAACTCGAAGTATGAGACTCGGTACAATAAACTAAGCAAAGAATGCGGAACGCAAACTACTACACAGATACCCTACGAAATGGATACCGTAAAATGGAGTGAATCGCATGACTTTTTAATTTCGAAGAAAACATTTTGGTAGTTTGATACCTTTTTTAAGAAACTATTCGTGCCAGAAAATTAGGTCTCTTCGTTTTCTCATCGGACGAACCTGTAAAAAACTTCAAAAAATGTATGATTTGTATTGGTTTTCTGTGTGTTGTCAATCACTCCGTGAATCGGTATACTCATTACAATCCATGTTTTTTTCAGTTTGATCGTTGATGAGATGAATGCGAACAAGTGATGGTGCTATGATTCATTGGGACACCTAATTATCATCAGAGAAAACATATTTTTACGTTGAAGTAAACTTACCCCATCAATTATTCTTAAATATTCAATATTTTTAAATTATCAAAATTAATTCAATGTGAGAATTGAATGTCATTCTTAAATCTATGTCTCCATGTCATTCTTAAATCTATGTTTCCATGTCATTCTTGAATGTAGAATCCGTCTGTACTTTTAATATCGTGTTCAGGAAGGGAAAAGGCTTTTTCCTTAGTTTCGCAAAATATTCCCGCTTCAAAGGACTCCTTGTACGTTCATATTTATCATGTTGAGGGTTTAAAATATGCCGAGAAATAACAATAATGAGAGAAACCTTCAATTATTTTTCAAACTCTCTAAAATTGATTTTATTACCTGTAGCGATACTGCTGCCCCAAACCATTTTATGTTAGGGCGCATGCGCGCAGAAGGAAACTTGTTGTGAAGAATTCGAAATGAAGCTACGAAACCAGGGCCTGGTCTTCGAATTGATGCGTGTGCTTCCCTGGGCTCCAGAAAGTCTTTCACTAGGAATAGGACGAAGAGTTAGCGAGTCGACAGGGTAACCCTATGTGACTTCTGGCAATCCAAGAATAGTGCCACTGTTTGTGCGGCTAAGGAAGTGTGCCCCTCTCTTTTTTCAATTTCCATTTTCGAAGTGTCTGTGTAAAATAAAAGCTTTTTAATCACAAAATATTCTGTTCGTCCGTTATAAGTCACAAGTCTTGAATTATTTATTTAATTTGATTATATAGTGGACGTTAATTGTAGTAGAATCTGTGTAAAATAGTTACAAGACTTGTTTTCCGTCAAATTCTAGAAAAATAATTTCAATGTTTCTAGTCGATAGCCTGTTTTATAACGTGACTTTTGGGTTTCCTGTAGATCTGGGTGTCTTCACATGTAATCGCGGCGTCCTACCATATGGTACATAACTTAAACCTACATTTGAAACACAAAACAAAACATGACCTTGAAAGCGTTCCGATTCGCCCGGGAAATGTGAAACTGACGACTTACGACAAAAATTGAAAAGTGGCATGAAAAGGTTCAACAAGTAAAGGTGTAATGTGGCATAAGTGTTGTACAGGTCTGTACTTATCGAAAACGGAAGTGATTCATTTCAAAAAGGAGGTTTGTACTTGCAAGAGAAGTTTCGGAAAGCTTCAACATATGTGATTGTGTTGCTCTTGGTTTCAATCTTTGTAAATAAGCAGTAAATGTTTGCTAACCACGTGAAACGTAATTTCCATATTATTGTCTAATTAACCAACAGAAGAAATTGGTAACGAAAAATTCTGCTGTATTTAACAGGGGAATATTTTGGTATTTTTACTAAGTTTCGCTCTTATTCACCAAGTTTTACTGTACTTTGCTTATGCCCATTCCGTTCTAATATAACATTGTATGAAAATACAGAATAAGAAAGTACATACAACTTTGATTCCTGGGATTTTGTTATTCTTTCACAATTATATTCTCTTTTCTATGGTATCTACTGAAAAATTAACTCTGAGATGGTGATTTTGTACTGGTGCTGTACATTAAGCAAATGTATGTTTTCTGTTGTGGGTATTTACGAGTAATTTTCCTTTGAGTATTGATGTATATATTCGAAATATTATTATTATTATTAATTCAATTAATGTTTCCAATCCCATGTATTTCACGTATAAAATAAAATAAAACTAATATAAAATCGATTTTAAGTTCTAATTACCCGACATTTCAAGAAATTTTTATATTTTACGTGAAATTAAACATTTTTATGTCTGAATATTCATGTATTTATTTTTTTAAAGTATATTTGAGGTGTAAGTTCAGTAATGACAATATGCAGGGAATTGAAATATTAAGATTGTTAATGTACAGATTTTTTAATGATTGGTAACATGACGTTGGCCAGTTAACATATTTTTCAGTAGTTTTGAAAGAGAGATTAAATTTCTCTGTACGCCAGAAATGTTAGATATTAAGAGAGTATGTAGTTGATTGTTCTTTTTATAAATTCTTTTGCCATTTGAGGTGTCTTGTGTAGTGCTGAAAGAAGTTGTTAGTTCCTTTGCAGTATGCTTTTATTCCACTAGTGTAGCGTAAAAGTTTCCGTGGTATAATCGAAAGTGCTTCATATTACCTAAGCACGCTTTGATGAACTAGCAATCTGATACATCATTATAACGAGAGGAATAATTCATTGTCCTTGTTGCCATATCTTTCCTATCTTCAAAATGGTACTCGCTTAATGATGAATCACCTTTTTTTTCTTTTTTTTTAATATCGTATTTTTTCGAAATGCTTAGGACTCGTGTCTGTTATTTATTTCAGTGTGATCCCAGAATTCAAATTATGTTTAGTCCTTTCGTAATTTTGTTATATATTTGTGTGATTAGTGAAAAAGACAGTATTCAGTTCCTCTTCTATGTGAACTGAAGAAGTATTAGAATTTTGGCTGTATGTGCCGGGGGCGTGAAGTGGAGTAATATTTTCCCCCATTATTGGTTAACTCGTCTGCTTTTCTTATTATGAATATTTCTTTTCGTGTTATTTTTGTAACCCCAATAGCTCGAGTAATGCTGTAAAAATAATACTAATAATAAAAAAAAGACCATGTTAGAATTCGGACGAATCTCGTAAACATTCTTGATGTGTTAATAATGCTCTTTTAATTATCCAAGTTGCTTTTCGCTGTTTGTGTTTTACCGTAAATACTTGGAACCCTTCGTGAATAAAAGTAGCGGAAGGGGACGAACGAAATATTTTTCGCTTTTTTCACCGAATGGTATAAATAAACCGTATATACACATAAACTACGTTGGAAAGCGAAATGCATTATTTAAATGTTAACAGACCAACCGAAATATAAAATTGACGGGAGGAAAACCCGTAACGAATATTTGTTCCATTTCATTGTTTTGTTTGTCGTAGACGTAATGCAACTCTTCGTTTCTGACATTTGACGAGTGCTCGTTGTGTTTGTCAAAACGAACGAGCGAGTAAAGAGACGTTTGGGCGCGAGCGGCTACTGTGTATCGACCGCTTAGACTCGCGTACATGCGAAGCGGCCGGCGGCGTGTACGAGTCACGCTACGATCAAGTCCTCACGAAACGAGGCTGCTATGCGCCCGGGGCCATATATGTGCAGCGGGCGGCGAGCGACCGCAGTTCGCGATAAGAATTAACGAGTCGCCCGAAAAGGAACGTTTTGAGAAGTAGGTCCTTGGAAGGAATGGATTGTCGATCAAGAGGGCCACTTCCGAGTAGAAATGAATTACCCTCATTATTTCCTCTAATAAGTAGTGAAGGGGAAATGGAGGAATCGTCAGTTTGTAACGAACTCGATGAGAGCGGAAGGAAATTGTAATGGAACGAGCGAGGGAGAAGGAAAAGGTTTATTTCCTTCTCCGTAATGAGAGACGAGTGAGAAGGGGAAAGAGATATCCTGGGGCACGTTGTTCGTCAACTTGTATTCGCCTTTTAATTACTTTCCTTTTCATTTTTTTCGTGCAAACCTGTACGTAGAAGCTTTCAAGTCCCAACCGACGTATGTGCTGTGAGATAACACATACGCAAGTTTACCAGATGTATTCTCATTTCTGTTTTCATACATGCACTTATGTCTATTGATATAATTAGACTTACGATGCGGCGCTAAAAGTGCCCTTCTATTACTGATACTGTCTAAAATAAGGAAACACGTTGCCAGCAGCACGAGTGATTGTAAAATACATGGATTATTTTGTGATATCCATTTTCGAACACACCTAGGGATCAGTCTGATAGAGCTGTGTTTAGACGTGAGCATGTGACAGGTTTTTAAAATTAGTTTGGTGTGAAGGGGAGAGAAAAATGGTGTTACATGTACTTAATCGTTGGCATTTAGTTGCGGAGTACCTTCCAGTTCACCACGTACCTAATCATGGGGAAAGTAAAGGAATTACTTTTTGAGTACATTTGTTCGTATATGTTTTTAAGAGTAGATCAAAATTGAATCTAATCTGTAAGAAAATACAGGGCGACCCGTGACGTACCGCCTAGCGTGCTCGCCTTCAGGTGATGCTGCTTCAAACCCTATCTAATCCAAGTAGAATTCGCAGAGGACGAAGCGGGGTTCGCGGCAAGTTTTACTCGGGGTACTCCCGTTTCCACCACTATGTTCATTCATCATCGCGTTCCCTCATGTCATTCATTCATCACTAGCCTCACGGAGGTGCGTCATGGAGGGCATCCGGAACCCTTGTACATGCCCCCGCCATATCTAAAAGAGGCATCGTATCATCCACATCTCCGATCCTGTATGAAAATATGATTGTTTACTTTTATATAGTAAGACTATTTTATTTACCTTAATAATGTGGCACACATTAATTTCCCCATATCTTTAGTTGTTGGGAAGATTCATTCGGTTTAATATTTAGCATTAAATATGTAAACACATCAGGCCGTGATAAATAGGGCATGATATTATTGAATGGTGCATTACGTGACTTACTTAAAATTCTCTACATATATTGTTTATTACTTACTGGACTTTTTTTTTCAGGACTCTAGTAATCAAGTAGAAACTTGATTCTACCATCTTTTCAAATAAATGAGTCAAGTATAGTCTTTTTATGCAGTTTTTAAACACCGTTATCTCGCAAAGGAAAATATGAAATAATACGAAATCGTCAACGCGCATTTTAAGGCTCTAACGTACGTTACTTCATTTGTGTGATGTTCTCCGTCCGGTTAATCAAATAATAATAATAATAATAATAATAAAATCTAGGAGACACTTGTGTATTAATGACACTTCAGAGTGAGAAAATTAAAGCAAGAATCTCTTAGGATTTCAATATTGTCGGTTTATGCTAATATATTTGTCCAGAATAAAAGTCTTAAGTCAGCAGTTTTTTCGTCCTTTTTTGTTTAATTTCTAGAGTTTCTTGTAAAAAACTGTGGGATGTGAGAAGGTTCGGCTGTTGAGATGGGAAGTGTCTTCTATAATTGTTCTGACTTTCTGATCGGAATATGTTATCTCAGTTACGCTACATATTGTATTGCTATTCTTGTTTTCACGATCTTGATTTCTCTTCACTGCCATAAATATCGTCCTACATCGAGTCTTGTAATCTTACTCCTGGGTTTCAGGTTGTGGAGTAAATACTGCGAGCAAATAGTCTCTCATCAGACTTCTCGAAGGAGGATGTTGGAAATTCTAGAGAGTGAACGGGAGACGCTTTGTCTCGAAACACTGTTGTCCATTTGTAAATGTTTGAGTAAATTCTCAGATTACTCGCCATTACATTTGGTCCAAGTGTTGCATTAAAAAAAAAAAAAAAGTGGTACATCAGCACGTTACTTCGGGCCATCCCAGTGACATAGGTTTTTAATTCCTTGTGTAGTTTAACGTACAATTTTTTAAAATTCCAAATGATGCTCGAATACATTAGTGTTCAGATTCTTTATTGTGTATAAGGTTCCGGAAAAGATATATCCCTAAATTTCTGAGAAGTATTTGATTATTGAATTTATCTTGATATCACAAATATGTATAAGTAACACTAATTTTCGCTTTAGTATTTTCTCGCTGAGATTTCATTTTTTTTCTCCACTATTTCGTCTCTTTCCGACTGTCCAATAACAGACTTATTTTTATAATGTTTTCTATAATTTTGTATTTCTTTCTATAGCGCGACGTAAAAATAGATTTAAATATACAAAACAAAGAAGTATTGGAGTGTTGCGTGTGTTGTGACTCCTGTAATTGCAAGAGTAAGTTGGAAGTCGTTTGGGGCAGGACCCTCATTAGGATTGGATTGCCCGGTTATGACTAGCGTATATTTTATTGTTAATGTACGAGCATAAAAATTGTTGAGTTTGTGTTATCGAATTATTAACTGTCGATACCTAATGATAAACTTTTTATTGCGGTGGTTTCCGCAGGATGTTGGGATAGTGTGTTCGCCATTCGGTTGCCTCTTGACTTGTGCTTCCGTTGTTGATGTCACGGCGATGTAAAGGAAGTTCGAGTTCTTCGAACTTTTCCAATTTCTGTGGTTTAACCAGGTGGGGAGACCTTATTTTTGCTCATTATTTTGTCCATTTCATGTAACCCATTTTAAAATACCAGGGACTTGAGTATCGACTTGTCTTAGTTTTAAATAAGTGTTCTTGTTAGGCAATACATATAGTTTTCTCAGTATATTTTGTTGTAATCTTGCAACATTTGTAGTTGGTCTACGCACTTTGAACCTGTGCATGTATTGAGAAGCGAAGAAAAAGTGCGTTGCAAAACATAATGAAGAGAAGTTTTAATCACTGTTACGTGATGGAAACTCGGAGTCCAATACAATGAGTGTGTGATGAACGGCAGTTTCATTCCTAGTTTATCGCTGCAGCGATGTGCATCACATGGAGTTATGAACTATATACACAGCTTTTAAGAATTAATCACTTCTTCGTAAGATTCTTCAAATAGTCGAGTCGATTGCGCGTATCATCTTTTGAAATAGCTTTCATGACTGTCTTTGCTTACAATCTCTCTCCTGATATGAAAACTGGTGCTTATACATCGATACTAATGACTTTTCACGATTTTATTTTCGAGATGAGAAACTTCTTTTTATTGAACGTAAAATCGTATCGTATTGGAATCAAGTGTGTGAATTCGCAAGAAGTAGATTGTCGTCCCGGTACTATTTTAAAATGTGGACACTCGATTTTTATTTTATTTATTCAAGTAATATGTTCCTATAATTCCAGTTCATTTTTGTTTAAATTATGTGTAAATTGCGCCAAAATTGTCTGTGAATTAATACTTTTAAATTTTTATTAAGGTCTATTGAAGTGTCAGTATTATCACGTTTTCCTTCGTTCGAATGTAACTAGTCTTTCAAGTATACAAACACGAAACGTCTCTAAGAGTATGCTCCATTGAAACAGTGNGGGGGGGGGGGGGGGGGGGGGGGGGGGGGGGGGGGGGGGGGCACGCCGCGAAACATTGTCGAAAACGCTGTGCCTGGGCGCATTAGTACATAAAATTTGTATCGTTTTTACTTTTCACTTGTTGAGACTGCTTTTTAAAATGAAAATTCGTCTCTTCTATAACATAAAATTGTTTTGGTGTCTCTTGGACGTATCTATTTAAATGATGTCTAATTCTCTCAGAAAAACTTGTACACAAACTACCAATTCATATTTATTGTAGTTTGGCTAAAACGTGAAAAGTAATTGGGCCCTAAAATAATTAAACACTTCATTGTACTTGACAGTAAATGATTTATGTTAGTGCCACGCCGATTTCCGTAGATCAAACGATCCAAGGGCCTAAATTGATGGAAAATCTCTCTTGTTTACTATGATTTTGTTAGAAGAACTTTGCTCGTAATTGTAATGTATCTATTTATTTTTCAAGTAGTTCGGTTCAGTGTTTGAGCCTGTATGTGTGTGTAAAAAAACTACAGAAGCTTCGCTGTCGTGTAGGGCCAGTGCTTGAACACCCCTGCTTTTGGCAGTTGACACAAGTGTCACGCTAATGGGCCGAGCGAGAGCACGGGAGCGACGCGACGAGGGCTTGGGGGCGGTTGAGGACAGGCACGCGACTGCCGCCAGCGTATTTGCCTTCTCCTCCACCATGGCCTCTTTGCATTGCCTTGCTAGCCGTGCACTCTGCTGAGTACGGATAGCTCGTGTTGCGCTACAGCGTGGCACTCGCTCACTGTGTGGGACTTGTATTCTTAGATAAACAGGGTTGCTTCCTCTCTCTTGTATTATCTCTGCTCCTATTTCTCTCTTTTACCATCTCACCCTTTCTACGTCACTCTCCCTGGCTTTCTCCCTTTCTCTCTCTCTCCCAACCTTTCTCCCTGTCTCTCTCTCCCAACCTTTCTCCCTGTCTCTCTCTCTCCCAACCTTTCTCCCTGTCTCTCTCTCCCAACCTTTCTCCCTGTCTCTCTCCCTCTTACTTTCTCCCCCTCCCTTTCTCCCCCCTCTCACCNCTCTTTCTCTCTCTCCTCTCTTTCTCTCTCTCTCCTCTCTTTCTCTCTCTCCCCCCTCTCTCTCTCTCTCTCCCCTCTCTTTCTCTCTCCACACCCTCTCTCCCCTCTTTCTCTCTCCTCCTCTTTCTTTCTTTTTGTCTCTCCTCCTCTTTCTTTCTTTTTCTCTCTCTTTCTTTCTCTCTCCTCCTCTTTCTTTCTTTTTCTCTCTCCTCTTTCTTTCTTTTTCTCTCTCTCCTCTTTCTTTCTTTTTCTCTCTCCTCTTTCTTTCTCTCTCTCTCCTCCTCCTTTCTTTCTCTCTCTCTCCTCCTCCTTTTTTTCTCTCTCTCTCCTCCTCTTTCTTTCTTTCTCTCTCCTCCTCTTTCTTTCTTTCTTTCTTTCTCTCTCCTCCTCTTTCTTTCTTTCTCTCTCTCTCCTCCTCTTTCTCTCTCCCTTTGCAAAGAAAAGCTCTCGAGCACATTCCCATTACAATTTTTAATTCGGTACCTTTGTTTAATGAAAGTTAGAGGAAGAGACTAGGTCTAAACATCCAGGTGTAGGTGAATTTTCTTTTCTCGTGAGAAATAAATTTGCTCATAATTATTTTTAATAATACCAGGTTGTAGTAAACCGAATATTTTTTGAATCCTAGTCTGTGAATTTCATTACCGATGTATCTGCCCAAGTCAATGAGAAACGAATGTGTCCAATCTTGTGACTGTTGGGGGTAAAATTCGGATGTCTGATCTCAATACTGTCTATGTGCTCTTTTCCATTCATCGTGAAAATTTTAATGCTTGTAAAATGATTTTATTATTATTTTCTCCAACCGCTCTTCAATGAACTTGAATAGAAAGTGCCTAGGTCAAACTGTATTTACAAGTGACATACAGATCCATTTCCTTGTATTTTCAACGTGTCCCATAAGATAGCACTAGTTGTTCTGTCATCTTTTTTTTTCCTTATTGGTGTAAGGGTCGGATCTCAAATAGAAACAAATTTGATACTCAGTTCCTTTAGGACTCAAAGAATTCATTTCTCTTTTTTGGGATTTGAGAGACCATAGCGGAGGAAAGACATAGGGTTAAAAGATCAACTAATCAGAAATCCAGGAAGTAAAGCGACACTACTCGGAAGAATCGATTCTTTGATGTGTGACTGATGAATGCTTCACGCCGAAACTGTTTCGTCCAACTTTTATGTGTATCTTTTACTCACTTTACTCACTTGACTCGTCGTGATTTTACCGAGATCGGAGGAACAGCGTCTAGATATGATCCAGACCACTGTATCCACATTACAACTGGGATGGGTAACGAACCCGGGAAGAACTTGGTGACGAGCNTATATATATATATATATATATATATATATATATATATATATATATATATATATATATATATATTAGTGCGCTCTGGTTTTTATGCTGAATGTTTTTATGAGAACTGAATGAATCGTGATTTTTCTGAGAGTATAAATTTTTTTCTTCTTCTGACAATTATATTTTCAAACATTTTTTATCCAAAGTTTATTGAACTGCAGCCATAGTGGTACAGTAGAATGAACCACCGCTATTGCGTCTCCAGAGATGTATATTCACCGCACTCCGAAAACCTAGGATTTTGGAATGGTTTACACTTCTAAGTTCTTTGCGTCTTCTCCACAACCTTTCACCGAGAGTGAATGCACCAGTGCTCAACACTTCTATTTTTAGAACCAAATAATAAAACTTCAGGTTACTTTTTGGTGCCAGTTTTAAATTTGACGCAATATCCGATGCCTTCTTAAATAGAAAAGAGTAATTGCAGTTTGTGACAAATCGAGCAATAAGAGGTCGTTGAATCGACAGGTTTGGTCATAAATATGTGACCGTATAACATATTGTCGCTAAGAGAGGTTTGCATAAATTTTTATTTTTTCGTCAAAATGATACCAACAAGCATGTAGTTTCGTATTTTACTACATAGTTAGTGCGTGTTTCTCACATATTACTGGTTTTGTTGTTGGATTACTGTTGTTATTGAGGTATGAGGGGTGTCGAGTTCTATAGAGCAATTTTCCACGTATTATCAGAGAACGACCCATTATACAGAATTAAGAACTATAAGTACTAATAAAATTATGTACTACAAAAATAAAATCTCTAATCCATTGATATTTGGAATCGTCTGAAGATATGTTTCGAAGCTTGTTGTACATTTTTTAAGAAACAAACCATCCTAGTTTGTTTAATGTATTATCGTGAACACTATTTTGCAGATTAACTAGGAGTAAGATAAAATATTTTTGGGCACATTATTTTTCAGTACTTCAGACGAGAATATTGTTTTTGGAGTGGCTTTGAATGTTCGTGAAAAGTTCCTCCATATCGCTGCGGTTTTGGAGGTTGCGACACGAGCCTGGCACACTGAGAAAATCGATTAGGTAACGTTCCAAACTAAGGTGGAAGGCGGAGGGCGCGTGTTTATGAGACATGACATTTACGAAGTCCTTTTGTATCCTTGGCATTATCAGAGGTCGTAATTCGTAAAAATGTGTAGAGGGAGTTCGGGACGAGGGTGGACGGGGGGGGGGGTATGACGATGAGTTAGATGGCGAAGTCCCTGTTCGCTTTGGAAAGATTTCTTCTGCCTATGCCTTGTGTGGTTTGTAAACTGAACATTTACTTGTCATTAAACCACCGGTTTCCAAGGATCTGTGGATGCGTCGTAGATATAGCGTTGGGGCAAGTCCAAGAACCTCTAACTTTCTATTCTGGAAACGATGATTTAGAAATACACCTTGTTTTCCTCGTAAAATCTGAAGGCCATCGCTAGACGAGAAACATTCTTATTTACCCTCGTATAACGGTACGTTCATTTTAATGCAGACATTATTTTAACGTGATGCATCTATCTTGAAGGGAAATAATATATCAGTCCTACACTTCTAAATAAATGTGCAGAAAAGGAATCGTGAAAGGTACGAAGTATAGTATAAAGGTGTTACGAAATGTGAAGAATGTTCTAAGGCGAATTGTGAATTTATTTCGTGTTGTAATGAACTTTAAGTATGGTATTGTCTTAAAAACGATCCGATAAAAATGAACGGTCTGTGGGTAAAAGCCTATCTCAAGCACTAGTTTGAAGTAAAGGTTGAACAGTCAAGTGGAGGACAAATCTGCGTTCATGATATGTCTATGAGATACCTTTCAGATATCCTCCTATCCTTTTTGAAGCTCAAGTCATTTTTGCGTAGATAGTTTTCGTCATAATCTTGTTTTGTACATTATGTCAATGTGTGACATTCAAATGACGAGCGTCTGTGAACACAGTGCAACCGTTTAAACTGGTCGCACCTTCTTCTAGCCTTTTGGCGATAGGACTAGCGGAGGTAAGATTTAGAAACATTCACGTAATCATAATAAAAATAACAGATATCCTGTTTTGCGTTTGTGTATAAAATGATCCACGAGAAAGCTGTATGGACGCTATGTAGCTTAGTTTATCTTGCGTTGACACAGAAGAAGCAAAACACATGTCATGGAGACGGTGATGTTTGTGGTGAAGCTAGTAGCAACCGACCCGCACGCACGGATCCAGCGGCCCAATTGTATACCAGCACCGTTTCCCGGTGTTGCGGTGGATGTTAGCGAGCACATGCTTCAAGATTTGTAAATTTTATTTTGCTATTCACCTCTTCAATTTTCGCATTGAAAAGTGATTTCTTTAATCAGTGACCAGTGGACTGGTGATAGCAATACTCTGCTGTCAGTCAGTCGTAGACACTATTACTTTGAAACACAATCTTGAGTATATCAATTATTTGCAAATACTGTACATAAATTTATTCTTTCTAAGCCAGAGTCGGAAAAAAAATTCTTGGGAGAGCTATATTTTAGGCAGCACTAGGCAGTAAAATTATTTTATTTTTGTTTGTTCTAATTACTACTCATGGATTTGAACTATTTAATGATAATAATAAAAAAATCTTTTTGTACCTTCTGGTACGAAGGCTACATGAAAATGCTTTGAAATTGTTAAGTTCATTATCAATGAGTACATAGAGCAATTCAATGAGAGAGAACACCTCAAATATCTCCAAAACGAATGAAGATAGCGAAGGACGGTTTTCAGTAAGAGACGTTGTCATGGAGCTAATAAGGAGTATTGAAATTGTTAGAATTCGAATGAATAGCATGAAATTATGGAATAATACGCGGATAATACCGTGTGCTTAATACCAACCGATGTACTATACAAGTATCTGTCAGATATTTCCTTTGGATTCATAGTTCATTTTACTGTCGATCGCAATTTGTCTCTATTAGGTCATGTCCTCATTACAAGAAACTGTTATGTTTAAACACGTGCAGCGACTGGTAGACTTTAAAATTAAACTACTGCAGTGTCGTTTTGTGGTTCCCCCCTTTTAGTATGGTCTCCCATGTAAGATAATGCAAGCGTGACCAATTTTTGTTCTATTTAAATTTTGCTAATAGGTCTACATTTATCATATTTTTAAACACAGTATTCGATATTCAAATACTATGATATTGTGTATTTTTTGTCTCTCGTAACACAGTTCCCACATAATTAATAAGCTTCAAATGTATTGACGTCTGTATTAATTGAAATTATATTTTTCACTTTCTATATAGGCTTAACTCAAAATGTCAAGCATTTAATGGATGAAATTGGTATGTTAGGTTTCGTTGAAAGAAAAGAAATAAATCTTTGAAGTTAGAAGAAAGTTGATACTTATATAATTCTCCCCCCACCCTCTCCTTCTTGGCATGTTGAAAACCGCTGGTCTAGTCTAATTTCACAAAAGGTGTTTTTTCTACTTTGATATAAATGTATTAAAAGATGAACTCTTGATTTGAAATGGTTGCTATCCATTCTTGTATGACGTTTACGTTGTAGAATGTTCTAGTGTTTGTATAGTTTTGGAAATGGCGTTCTGACAGTTTTCTCGGGATTCTCATGATAAAAGAAATTGCTGGAAGTGGGGTTTTTACCTGACACAAGTCATCCAGGTAGCATGTATTTGAACATGTTTGGAGATGTACGACTTACTATTGGCGTAGTTAATTAATTCCCAGACAGTGCGCGATGGACGCCGTTCCTAGGTATACAGATCTATAAATTTAATTGTAAAAAACTTTTTTCCAATCTTTGTTATTATTATCAATGCATCTTCATTTCGAGGCGAAGTTAAGGCATTATCCTTTCCTTACATTTAACGTCATTAATTATACAATTACAATATAGTAAACACATTTAACATCATTTTGAAGTAATAAACTACAAATCAATACACAGAAAAGGAAAAATATCAGAGACAAAAACAAATCATTTGTCCATTCCCATTCATTCCTTTGTCTTCATTCTAATACAACTTCGAGAACATAGAGGATCACAATGCAATTGAGACATTTCTTAATTGTTGTCAACAAGGTTGTTCCACACTTTGGCCGCTTAGTTAGAAAAGGAACGAGAGAATTTTTGGGTCTTGTGTTTTGGGAATAAATAATTTCGTATCTCTACTTCATTAATAGTTACGGTATAAGGCGAAAAATATCTAATTAAAATTTGACTGTACTTGTAATAAATTATTTACATTAGGAGCGCCATCTCTTTGGAAATATGTAGAACAAGGGCATGCGGTGCTAAAAAGTTTTTTAATCACTGTAATCGTTCGTGAAATTCTGAAATGTATTTGTATACAAGTCTTAATATTGGTTCAGTTTTCAAATCTAAAATAGTTCAAGTTTTACGAGAATGTTTTCAACATCATGCGAGAATCGAAAGTTGTTTGAAATGGTCTTGCTGCGTCGTGAGTGGAGAGGGAATATCTGGCCATGCATGAAGTGGTTCATCACGCGATTTGTCTGACCCGTAAGGTAGATAAGTGCATAGCTTTCTATGGTGGATCGCCGTCTCGGCAACACTTGCCAGCGACTAGCAGCAAGAGAACGCACATGCAGTTGGAACATTATTCATTTTCGCATAGTGGAATCATATTTAGAGAAGTTATTTCTGTTCAGGCTTGATAGTTGGTCGAACGACGCTACTGACATCCTAACATAGCTAAAAATATTGTTTGGATACTTCCATAAATCTTTAAACGAAGTTAAGAACTCTTGATACGCGATCAGAGACGAAAGAATGAATCCATAACTCTCATTCTTCCGTCTATTTCTTCGACGTCCATCTTGACACTTAAATTAATTATCGTCAATGAATTGTGTATTTGTCGAGTGGATACTTGGTTGCTTGGTGTGGTGGCCACTGGTTGCGCTCCTGTAGTGTCGTAGTGAGATATGGGCCTGAAGACTGACTGACTGACTGGGTCGCTGGCAGCTGGCTGGCGTCTCTGCGCCGAGCAACTGTTGCACCTGCTTGTGACGCGTATTGACGTGGCCCCGAGGAGACGAAGCCTCCGCCCGTGCAGCCACTCCCTCAACTGACACAGCGCCCCGCCCCTCCCAACCCCACGTCTTCCTCTTCAACTCGCTCTTTCTTCGACAG
Organism: Laupala kohalensis; assembly: GCA_002313205.1. NCBI lineage: Eukaryota > Metazoa > Arthropoda > Insecta > Orthoptera > Trigonidiidae > Laupala > Laupala kohalensis. The sequence continues at coordinate 470,553 of NNCF01128158.1, read as the reverse complement.
CTGGGTCGCTTTTGTTGCATCTTCAAGACGTATCAATACAAGATCTGTTAGTTCTTTTTTTTTTTGTAAGATTTGTCAAATGCATGAATTCAAACAGGATCCAGAATTTAAATCTGTAACTTTTGTCTTGGTGTTTCCAGTGTTGACTTCCGGTAGTATGTATGAGTGATCTGGGGGCTGTTTCTGCATTTCCTGAATAGTTTTGAATGATGGAAAATACTCTTTTCTATCAACTGTCTAAAACAATTTGACCCTTACATGTGAATAAATCAATTTTGAAGTTGTATGGGCTCTTAAGGAGAAAACCCCTCAAGGGGCGTTTAAAAAAAATGAATTTCCATTGAATCGCCACAAATTTAATATAGAAATGAACACTACGAATTTTTTCTCGTCTTCCTTTCCGCGATAAGTTGTTCAACGAAAACAGCTGCAAAACTGGAGAACTCTATAGTCAAATCAGAGTCAATTATTAAGAAAATTCTTTGAGTGTAAACTGTATTGTTAATGGTTCGCAGTTTTCGCTGCACAATAATTTTTGAATTGCTTCTTAACGTGAAGAGAATAGATAACATTATGGGAATACAAATTAAATGGTTATGTGCTTGACGAGCGCCTGACACGTTTCTATAATAGAACCTTAATAGAACACGAAGGATACAAAATTATGGGGATCCTTATGGAACGCGATAATGCGGAAGCTTACGATCTTTCGCAGAGGAATCGTGTGTTTTATGGTTAGACTGTAAAGTGCAGTTAAAAACGGGTATTCTTAACACTGTGATGAGGAATGAGCGTGCCGGAACGAAGAAATTGAATTTTGGGGTAATATTGGTTGTTCTGGGGCATTACAATGTACATGACGTTCCGCGCAAGAACTTATCTCGGCACGCTACTTGACGATTCACTATTATATTTCTGTTACTGTAGTAGTCATGTTATTGATATAATGAATATTTATGCATGAATCTAGATTAATTTTTTCCGTTAATTGAAAATCACCCGACTCAATAGTTGATATAACATTAGCGAACTACGAGTACAGCAGTCGCCGAGGATGATGCCGTGTGGCTTCGAGAGCGCAGGGGCGCCAAGGAAAACAAGCGATGATGTACAGGAAATAGTTCTATTTCTCTCAAAGACTCCACAGAGCCAACAGTTGATTAATTTCGTTCATTTTTTACTTTCTACGTTGATTGAATCATCGACCGCACCTTAACGTTTTGGAAACACGAGGGAAAAGGCACGTCAAGTGCAGGGTCTTAGTTTTCCGAGTGGACAACTATTTTGAGTATCAGAAGAGGGCTTAAACGTGGCCATTGCGTGGAAGCTGACAGCTGAGGCGTCGAAAAAGTCTCTTCGTCTTCGTCTGCGCGACCAGATTTCGTTAACGGTGGCGACGACAGTAATAAAATGTCACGCGAACCGACCCCAATTATCTGCGAAGTGACCGCGCATGATCGGGAACATGTTCATAGGGTGGAACGAAAAATATCAACTTTTTTAGATACAACTTTTGAGCGCTATTAGAAGTATCAATTACAGAAGAGATTGTGTTTAAATTGCAGGATAATCGGAAAATGTTATAAAGTGCCGCAAAAAGGTCAAAGCTTGAAGTTTTGTGTGTTTATTCGTTGAATTACTATGTTTCAGAGAAATAATATTTGTGATTCCCTCGGCACATGCTGGAGGTTTTATTTAATATTGTTTATCGCCCAGTGCTAAACCGACTAGCGGTGGTCGAGTGCTAGCGTCTTCGCTTCCACGAGCCCATTGGCTGAGCGGTAGAGCGTGGGTCCAAACCCTTCTCGGCCGAACTAGGTGGGGTTTTCAGCAGGCGTTTCCCTCACCTACTCCAGACAATTGTCGGTTACTAGCGACACTGATTGTAAGTATTTGTTTAAGGAATTCCCGATTGTCCCGATAGTATTGTAATCGAATCCTGTTAATGGTTAGAAGCCATTATGACAACAACACGAATATTTTATGGTTTTAGGAACAAACTAGTGGTGCAAGACCATTGCACTTACTTTCTCATATACGTTTCTCACTCTGGACTAGAGCGGCATTAAAGCATTCTATTAGGAGAGCGATGATTTTCACATGTTACTCTATATTTTGATCCTCTTCATTTTACCCAATTTAAAAAGTTTATTAAAGAAATATTTTATTAGCATTTATATAAAGGAATCTCTAATATACAAATTGTTTTGTTTTTTTTCTTTTTATGGGAAGATAAGATCAGCAAAAATTATATTCCATTTCAAAAGATATATTTATTAATAAATATAAAGATAAATAGGATATTATTAACGCGAGAACAAAGCCAGAAGGCCATAAATATTCTTATATAATTTAATTAGGAACTAAAGAGTTAATTTTTGTGCAATTTGAAATTTCAAAATTATATTAATAAACACTAATCGTATCTATTAATTATTTCGGTTAAATAGGTGATACTGTTTGTTTTATTTACGTCCTGTTATTTCGTTGCGCTCCATATCTATCTCATCAAAGAATTGTGTATTTGATAAAATATATTTTAACAATAATACTATTTTTAACGATTGAAACTGCTGTAAAGCATTGAATTAAAAAATCATAAAAATAAACAAAATGATTCATCAAACATTACCTTCAAAACAAAACAAAAACACGTAGCCAAGTTAATTATTAAAACGATAAGAAATAATATAAAATAACATCCTCACGCATCAAATAATATACACAAACATTAAATATGGCACGAAACATGCACCAATTAAGAAAAAATATCCGGCAAAATGAGCAGTGGACACATCTGATACGTGTGCGTAGAGGTCGCGTGTGTGGAAGATTCACGATACGAAGAGAAACATACGATGCGGACATTCCTCAGTTCTCCTTTTCAAAGTAACATATAAATATATATATAGTTGTGTAGTATATATATATAGTTGTGTAGTTACGTACAGAAAATTTAAGCCAAATCCTTGGACCAGTTTTAAAAACATTCAAAAATGTACTTTGATCTTCATGTGAAGTGCCCTTTGTGTTCAAGTAAAAAGAAAATTGAAATCACGTGCATATGACAGAAGTAAATTTTACCCTAAATACGAAAAATTGAAACAAAATATTTTTCCATTCGGTCAGGAGTGCTGCGCACAGACGGACGGACCGACCGGACGGACGTCCAACCAAAAACAACTTTTTCGGAATCAGGGGTCTACAAAACGGATATTTCCGCAAAAATATAGTTTTCGAATTTTTTCACGATTAAAATGCTTTCTATATACTATGTATAAGAGAAAGTAAAAAATGAAACGTTTGAATTAAACCTGGGCATACTTTAAAATAAAATTAAATGTTTATTTGATGTGACTGCCTGGTAATGCGCATAATTTTCTGTTTGAAAATAGAAAATAAAATGAAATCCCTAGTTTTTAACAAAATTTCTTAATGGATCAGAGAAATATAGGAAAAATGACTGTTAGTAGAATTGAGAGAGCAACTTCAAAGGCTTTAGCACTGAGATGGCAGACAGAAAGTGGTTCTGACCAGAGTTGTAAGATGACAGTTAAAGAAATATATCCTGATAATATGGCATCAACGTCACTTGACCCTCAAACATCAAGCTTTGGCAAATGTGAACATATATGCCATCGGTTGCTTCTGTTTGTTACCAATCCATTGTCAGGCAGAGACGCTGCAGCTGTGGTATGTGCTGTTCTCAAAGATACGGTGGATTATAAGGATGTTGTTACAGAGGAAGATAACAGCATAGTCAGTGATAGAATTAAATTCGACGAAAAGGGAACAAAGAATCGAAATCATGAAACCCAAAATCTTCGTAATAAAATAACTGGAAGGAAGGAAGAAAGGAAGCATAAGACGTAGGTACTATAAATACTACCGGAAAGCTAATATCGTAGACCATGTTTCGCTTCTGGAGGTACCCGGTTCAAACTACTACGTCTTCAGGTCGTGTAACACCTGTTTCTGGCACTGGAAATATGATTGAAAGCATATGTTTTTTCTTTAATAACAAACACCTTTAAAGGGTGACTGTACGCGATGAAACTGCAACCAACATTGGAGCAAAGAATGGTTTGATTCATTTACTGGAAAATGAACTTGGAAAGACATTACAATAGAAAATATTGTATGGAAATGAACGATGATCTGAGTACAGATCGGAGGTATTTGTTTGAAATGACTGAAGCAGTATCTGATAAGACATGCTGCTCTGACATAAACCTAAAGAAACCAGGAAAACTGGCTCATTCTCTATCGCGTACCTTGGCGAACCGTTTTATATGCTGTGGAAAGACCTCCAGAAAAACTTTGTGATTCCCAAAACAAATTTCGATGCTGAGGATTCAGTGGCAAGGTATTCACAGAGCACAACCTCCCACGACGAAACTTTTTTATTCTGACGAACTTCCACAATAGATACGCTGAGATGAAATCCGTCGATTTTGCCAAACTTCCGAGTCACATCATGGAAAGGGTGATGAAACTAGTTATTGACTGTCGTGGAGCGAGAGAAGGATTTCTGAAATCACGAATCTCCGTTCAGAAAAATATGCCGAAATTTGACACGAAGAAACAATTCACGGTATGACTAAAACAAGAAGAACCAAGAAACATACGTGGATTATACATGTTAATGAACAATCTTTTATTTTAGTAAAAAATGAAACATTGTCTCTTTAAGTTGTTTATATTCTTGTAGTTATTAGTACAATAATTTTTTAAATTAATTTTTTATGTCTGAATGCACCTTTGTATTATTTACACCCCTTATTCGTTTTTCAACTAAAATTATGAAAAACAGCTTATACTCACCGGAAAAAAAACTGGAAGCAGGATTTAGGATTTTTGACGAATAAAACTATTTTGATACCTTCTGCGGCACCTCAATATATTTTTCTACTGCGTCCAAACGTTGCAAACTTATTTTATATGTAAAGTGGCAACGTTTGATGACTATTAGAAAGGTGTGGTTAAAAAAAAGAATTTTTGACCACGTGTTTCGTTCCACTCCGAGCGAACATTGTTGGCTCCAAAACGGGTTTTCTTTTCTTTTGAGTTGCGGTGTGAGAGATTCGCGCCGAAAATAGTCTCCATTGACATCGGACGCGTGACGTTAGCGCACTTCCGTCTCGCTACGTGTCGATGTCCGCTGCCAGAGACGTATTGCCGGGCAAGCGCTCGCTGGCAGACGCGCAGACACGGGCACGGGCACGCACAAAGCGGCCGCGAAGGCAACGAACGGCACGCCGAGCATTCCGTCGCGCCGCGGCACCTGCTCGTGGAAATCCATTGAGGAAGTGGAGGTGGACGACCTTACACTTGTAAATACGCTTGTCTGGGTAATGCGAGCAGGGTGGGATTGGCGAATGCTCGGTGCGCCGCCCTAATTCGCGTTCAAACACTCCAGTTGACCGGCGATTTTATTTTCTAGAGCTGAAAAATAGTCAAAAGGGTGAAAGCAACACGTACCACATTGATGCGGCACCTAAGTGATTTAAATATATTTACTTAAAAATACAGTGCGCAGTTGGGCAAGATATTTGAGACACATGTTCCGTGTATGCTGAAGCCAGGATGACGTATTTTGTACAGATGCAAGCAGAAGTGGGTGGGTGAACTCGACGGTTTATTTGCCGATTTTGCCCGAGGATAAGGTACGCTTCTGAAGATCAGGAAATAAATCAAGTAACAAGAGATGAGGGCGTAGGCGGGTATTGTTCGGCGACCGATTGTATAAAGTGGAAGGAGCGTGCTGCTCGTGAATATAGCAACTCAAGGAAAGAAAACTAACGGAGAAAGGCTAATGTCTATTTATTCGGAATGAAACTATTGAATAAGCTCAGAGCTGAAATTTAATCTGTAATTTCTTTCATGTACAAGTGTGGACTGATGAACAAACTGGATTCCAAAATTTGATAGATCGACACGTTTTGGGTCTCACTAATACAGAAACACCTTTCAAAGTTCCGTTGTAGCAAGGGCGAGGATTTTTTAAAATTTAGTTTACGTGTAGAAAAATCTTTTTTTTCGTCCACAAAATTTAAATCTTGCCCGTGTCAGATTTTTTTGATGTCACACTAGTCTGGATAATACTGGATCGTTGTTGTTTCTTTAAATAGTGAATTATTAATCACTTTGAGGCAGTTTTGATAGAAAAGTTTCCGTTAGTTGTGTTTTATGCAACCACGTGGTTAACATTGATTTCAATTTTTTAAAGTATATATTTTGGTAGTCACCACTTGAAGTGTGAAAACCGTTTTCTGCTGCAAATTCGCCACGTGCGATTTGGTCGCTCATCATCTCCCGTTTTGATAAGTACGTGGAAGTGTTACCGTACAAGTGACTATACAAGATGCATTGCTCTTATTTCAAGAAAACATTTCATCTTTAGTACAACATGTGTGGCCTGGTTTGCTTGCGCGTTCCCAAATAATTTCCTTGATTGCTGTTCGTTTATAACGAAACCCGACTCTCATTACAATACAATGCGCTCTTCTCATGTGGGCTTTTCTCCATTGGGAATGTGAAGGGTGTGTCTTGCCTGGTCATTCCACGTGAAACCTTTGTGTGAACAGATACTTATTTGTTCTACTTTTGTGCTGACAAGGAAGATACGATATTAGATGTTTGGTGTAGATCCTTTTTTGTGTAAATTCATTTTTGTTGTGTTAGACTCGTGGTTTAGCTGAACATGTGCGAACAGCAGAGCGAGAGAGAAGCGCGTATGACAGAGGGGATCAATTCGGACTTGTGGTTTCAAGAGACGAGTGCCACGTGGTCACAGTTGTACGCGAAAGTAACTATTATCTTCAAAAGTTTGTTAACAAAGTCACTCCCTTTGATGTACGAACTTCAGGATCTAAACTATTTGAATTGAATTGAAAAGTAAAATTATTGGTAGGGTGAGGCTAAAAATTAAGAATGCAGACATGCGTGATATAAAGCGAATTGTGAGGTACGACATTCTTCGTGTCGCACGCGCAGGCTCGACGTGGACATGCGACTTATATGATGAAGCAAAATTCTATTTCGTATGATCGCATTATTCTCAGCCATGCCACAAAGTAGGCCGCATCTCAGCTCTGAAGAGTCAAAATTTACACATTAAATGATATTTGTGGGTGCATTTTTTAATTAACGTGAAACAAAGAAAAGATGAATAAAGTTCATCCGCCGATTTTTTCGTTATTTTTTGCATTTTTAGTGAAGGAAAAAAACAAGAAATTTTATATATTTTGGTTTCTTGAGGTTAGGATTCATTTTTAAAGTATTTATTCCGGATCAGTTCGATAGTTTATCATTCACGAGTATTTTGCATTTTTTTACGGCCATTAGAAACGGAGATATTAAAAAAATAGTTAGCAATGCATCAAAAATGCACATTTGTGCAATTTTCTCGCGAAGCCTCTGTCCGATTTTGCAAAAAAAAATTGTTTTCACTTCATCTTAACAGGGACATAACGGTGAAAAGCAAAAAATGTCTCCGGCCCCACCGGGAATTAAACCCAGGATGACTTGGTGATGAGAACGCTACCGCATGAGCCACGGTGGTATATAGAGTAAGGACAATCATGACGCGTCTAAAACTCCTCTCCGTTTCGCCTTACTGTGTTGACATGAAAATGTACGTGTCTCTCTCCTTTTCCTGTCTCGTTTTCTAATCATTTCTCTCGATGCTGCGGGCTGTTGCTGGACCGCGAGGTCGATCACCTGCTTCTTGATTGCCACGTGGATCGCAATTTTGTGTGTGTGTGAGTGGAGTCTTCGCTCCCACCATTCCGCTGAGTGGGAGAGCATGGGTACGATACTCTTCAAACCATTAGAGGGTTTGAGCTGGGGTTTTCGGATTAGTCGGATGGGTACCCTAAGATCCCCACAACCCAACGTCTGTCCTTGCAAATTCACGGTTATGTCATAAGACGTGGTATAAATACATAAATGTGTTCTTGTTAAAGGAATCGATTTGCTAGTTTCCAGAAGGAAGACCAATGGAATTTGTTGCTTGTGCGTTTGGATTCTTGGATCCTTTGTAAATGTGTGCGTGGGATTTGAGGGTGAACACACGTGAACACCCGCCGCGAGCCGAGGAGCTCGTTTCGTTCTGCTCGCCGCTCGCTCTCCACGCCGCTGGCGACGGGTATCGTGACCGCCTTCTCGCCGGTCGCTGGGTGAATCACGTGCAGCACGGGGCGCCGCCCTCGCGCGGAGTCGATAGCCAGCTCTCGCCTCCGGGCTCCGTCGCCCAAATTTGATTTCGTGCGAGACACGTTCTGGATCTAATTATCCTCTCGCGGATCCCACGCAACTCCGTACGCGAAGGAGAGAATTCGTCTTCGGTGAGTTGGTCTTGTGCGAGATTGCGTGCTAGATTTTCTTACGGAAACATATTCCTAACTTATCGCTTGTTTATTATTGTACTGCAGCACTAAGTGGAAAAGTAATTGTTTGGTACATATTAGGGAAAAGTTCGGTCGAAGATGGCGTCTGAAAAGTCGCGGTTCAATAGATTTAACGTGTTGTTAACTTCATGACGGAAGTGGTACGTGGAAGAACGCGTCGGGAAGGCGGGCATCTCGACGCCTCTCGGTCGCTAGCTCTTTTGCCGGGCGCCGCGCCGCGTTCGCCACCGCTGCAGACAGCAGGAGCGGCTAGGGCGGGGCGGGAGAGCGGGCCGGCAGGGGCCCCACAGACCGCCGATCAATACCCGGCCCGCACTGGAGTCACGCAGCGCAGTCCACTGCCTCCCCCGCCCGCCCGCCCGCGCACCCTCCGCCGCCGCAGGGCACTGCCGCAGCGCTCAGCAGCAGCATCACTCCCACCCCTTCCCTCCTCACCTCCCGTCCTCTCGACTGTTGCCGCAGAGAGGCTGTCCTCATCTCGGTGACGCCCGTCTTCCGGGGACGAGGGCCTCGAACGCGATCGGGAAACTGCACGGAGATGCAGTTCTCGCCGACACTTCTTCACCGGCGACTCGCGCTTTTTCGCGTCCGCTCTTCCGCTGCCAGAACCTTCCGAGACCTATGTTCCTGCCTCGTACGAGAACCCTTGGCGCTCTCTCCTGCGCCCGCACTTCCACCGCCCGACACGACAGACGTGTGCAACAGCTTTGTCTGCACCCACGCGCTCGACTCCGCAATGGGGTTCGATGTACGATTGTTCGCTTTTGAATATTCCTTTCCATTTATCGAGATAGTTCCGTTTTATCCTCGCGTAGTTCGTCTCCCACTGCAACGAAGAGATAATACTCAAATTATAGCTTGGTTAAAGCTCGATTTTATTAATGAGTAACGGGCCAACATTTTGATGACTGGCGTTTTTCTTCATCAGTACTACAATACAATACATAAGAACACTACTACAATTCTCGTTCCTCTTTACAAGACGTTATCAGCCACAGTACAACGAAAGGTCTAAGAAAATTAATTACAAGGTAGAATGAAAAAGTTAAACAATTAATTTAAACATTTTTGAATAATTATTTTCAAATGGCATAAATTGAAACTCTAACTTTATTTCTAAAAATACCTTATGCGAATAAAAAAAAATTCTATAACGAACTACGTTTGGAAACACAATTGGAAAAACCCATTGTATACCTTTTGGTGAGGTTCAGGCCATGAGGCGTGCTCTTCCACCTTCCATTGGATGTGGTAAGGGAATTGGGAAGGAGAGGTGTTAGGTGGACGGGGAGCGTATGATACCAAACCTTCATTTGTCTGAAATGAGGGAAACCCCAGTTGAAAACCTCACCCAGTTCGGCTGAGCAGGTATTGAACCCACGCTCTACCGCTCAGCCAATGGGATCGTAGTGGCGAAGACGCTCCCCCCATTGGCAGTAGTGAACCTAGTAGTGCGTTGGGGACGGTACGTCCCGTGCTTTATTCTATAAAGGCCCTCCAAATGGGTCACCGAAAATGTTATAAAGGTGTAAAATTAAACTGAAATATTTTAATGTTGGTTCATCTTATTAAAAACAACCCCAATTTCAAACTTTTACGTAATGTTGTTACAAAATACGTTTATGGTGACGGGAGCAGGAGGCCTCAAAAATGGCCCGCCCCGAACATCGTAAGTTGTAGGTGCTCTACTGTTTATTGCACCATTCTTTTGCAGCTGCATACAAACAACTTTCATTCATCTTCATAGAAGCAAACTAAAGAACAACGTAATAGTATCTGTTTATACATTCTTATTATCAAAGAGTTATATTTACAAACTTATTTTCAAAGAAATTATTTATTGAAGTAAACAATTTTTTCCGTACAAAATCATTGTGCCATTTACAAAATAAAAATTATACGTTACTCAGCAATAATAAATTCATGCAGCCACAAATTTTTTTGTAAAAAAATCAACCAATTTTTTCAGGAATTTATCATTCAAATACTGAATTATTCTGTAGACGTATTTGAAATCGAAGCAAATAAACGTATGTGAAACAGAAGTTCTAATAGCAATTGTTAAGCAATTATGTAAAAGGACTAGTTATAAGGTTCTCATTGATAATTGGCCTTAATTATGTATATTACTTCAAATGGCTGAGAAAATTCTTTCTAAGAAAACAGGTAACCCTCAATAACTCACCTATATACTCAATTACTCCATACACTCATGTTTTATTTTTCTTCCTTACGTTCATTTCGCACTTTGTCGATCCACTGAATTTTTATTTTCGCTGTCCGCTTAATGAACACGGAATTATGAAATATTGTTCCGGGAAAATACCAAAACGCTCCTTCTCCAAATATGCTTGAGGTCTTGGGCGAGTAAATGCGACGTGATTATTCTGTTTGGTTTCTACTATGACCAGTAAGCTACTCATCTCCTGTTTTCCATTTGGACGAAATGATTCTCGGGACACGTTGATCGTTCGCAAAAAAATATCTGCGAGCGACGTTTAATTCTGCGTTGATTGACGTTTGCTTTTCTTCTCTTCTCGGACGAGACTTATTAGGGAATATTCTGAATAAATTAAATGAAACAATGTCTATCTGCAGATTTTTTTTCATGGTCCATTAAGATAACGCGTACATGGCGATGGCGTACATCTCTTTACTTAATTTGAACTTTGTCATTTGGAGACAGATCGCTTTCGATGGGAATCACAGCTGACGCTTCCACTTTAATATTCAGGAATGCTTACTAGTTTGGGAATTCGAACATTCGGTCCGTTAAGTATACCCTTTAGTAAATTCGGTGTAGTCTGCTGGTCTTATGCGTCCAGTGTTGAAATAACGTAAAGAATGTTTCTTTTGAATTGATAGTCTCTCGTATATACTCGATATGTTTTTAGTACGTCAAACAGTGTGGTAGGGTTTTCCCTTTGATATGTAAAGATAGGCGCTTGCCGGATAGAATACAAGTAAGTTTTTACGTACTGAAAGTTTTTATAGTATAGCCGATAGATTAGTATAGAAGATCAGTGAATAAATCAATTTGTCAAAAAGCAGAAACAAAATTGTTTTGTTTCCACTAAGTATAATTTTATACTGGATAATAGCAAACTGCAATATGTGCGTAATTAAGAATTTTTTTTAACATTGGATTGAAACTATTAAAATACAGCAAATAACTAGCTTAGTCGATATTAAGACTTTTCTGTTTTCGCGAACTATCTCTGGTTTACTATAGCTCATATTATTGAATTTATATTCCAAATCATTTATTTCTTGCTGTTTTTGGAATGTGTTATGGTCTAAAATATGTACTGATAGAGTATTCATGGCTCCAAGTGGCTTTTTCGCAATTAAAGTATCAATGGTATTGTGAATACAGCAAGCGGCACATACACCGGTTATGCAGTATTTAAGAGAGAGAAATGTAATTTACTTTCTTTGAGACAACAAACATTCTTTTTTGTTTTAATTATTTGAATTCGCGTCTCACAGGAGGCATGTTATGGACTATCTATATTGTCCGTCAAATCATTGAGTGGTCAGTACCAACATCTGGAAGGAAATAAAAACAGTCGACTCAGTTCCAATTCAATTTGTATTTTTATTAAAATTATAACAAAAATAGTACTTGGTCAAAATGTAAGGTTACAATCTTTCCAAAGTTCAGAAAATAATCTTCGTAACTGATTGATAACTTGTGTATTTGGTGACTGGTTAATGTACGACGTTAGAAAAAGAGATATTTACAAAACGATCCTGTATATGAATTATCGATTAATTGTGGATCAAATTTACTTATTTATAATACAAAATTGTTGAAAAATTATGATTTATTCCTTCCGTCTCTAATTTGCTNTTGTTTCTCTCGTATGTTCAGCCAAATGGTTTCTGCGAGATGAATGAGAACGATCCTCGTATACTTTATTATTATCCTGAAACGAATTCCGCGACCTTGATAATTCAGTTGCACTCTCTCTCTCTGTCTCCATATCCTCCGTTCATTCGTCTCTCTCGGTTTCAAAGGCCAGAGGCGCACATTGCCGTAAAGCGCAACCCGGAATAGCCTGACAGGCGTGACACGCCGCTGTTTGGCAGAGCCGCGGCACCCGTTGCGGCTTCCGCTATGCCCAACGTGGAGCGTTGCGACTTTCTACCATTCGCCGGCGACGACAATGATACGTCATCTTAGAACTACTAAGAAACTTCTCGCTTGTGATTGGAAAGTGTATCCTTGTATATTTGTCCAGATTTACTTTCCACACACTCTACATTCGGGCTACAGAATAAATGAACTCACATTACTATTGGTGTATTCATTAATTCTGTACCGGATATTTTCTCCGGTTTTCCTTCGGGTAAAGGCGGATTTCGTATACAGACCCTTTAGGCTCTTGCCTCGGGGCGGCGTCAGTTGAAATAATAAACCTCGAATTTAGAGTTGTTTTAAGGGTTATGATTTTAAAACAATATTTTCCGAATCTATATTTTATAATAATACGTGAAATAATATTTTTGTGTTTTATTAAATACAAGTTAGTGAGTATTCTGATATTATATCACGTACCGATCAATTTTCATTCTTATCTGAGGAGTAAAGTGCTGAAACGTTAAATCCGCCTCTGCCTGAGGGCTCTTGATCGGAATTGATGGAATACGTCCCTTTCTTGCTTTTAGTGTGTTAATTAGTTTATTGTCCTCCACGTAGTCATAAGCAGTTTGTAACGGCTTTTTTGACGAATTTATGATATATTGTAAAATTTTCGCAAAAGATAGAATTTTTTTCCCCGCGAAGCGAGTCTTTGATAGAATCCGGCTAGTAACTTCTTGCTGCTAATTTACTTATTTCGCTTCACTTGAACTTGCGCCTGTGGCGTGTTGGTGATGCACATTTTGAAACAAATTATAGAAAGATTAGAACAGACATAAAATTGATAGATAGGTCAGCTAGTTAGCGTGTCCTAATCACTATCTAATTGTTCGGGTATAAGCGGAATGGACATTAGTAACCGACCTCCCTCGACTGAAATTCTCAGAAATCCCATCCTCGAGTGCGAATCACGATAAATTTAACAACTGACATTACTACACGATAATTTTTTCTCGTCTAATTGTAAGACGAATAAAACAAAATTTGAATCACGCTCCTACCGCATCCCGTTATTGAGTTAGCAGCTCATCAAAGTACATAATTGAAGTCTTCATTATAACGAGGTAGAACGCTCATGCACTTTAGTGAACCGCCATCTTGGAAACGGAATGTTGTGGAACTAGTTAAAATTTTTATTTATTCGTCTGTTTTCGACCAGAAAAATTAGCATTCACTAAATAATGTAAGATTTACGTTATCGCTTGATGAATTAGGAAATAAGACTCCTCCTATTTGCAGGTGTTGCACCTAGAATCTGTCTCAGCTCCTCAAGGCAGGAAATGGTACTCAAGACCAGAATAGGACAGGCCCACTACCTGAGTGGTTGTTTTTCAATCTGAGGCGACAAAATTATACATTGCCTTAGAGTTGCTAAGAAACTTTTCATTCGTGATTGGAGGGGTAAATATTGGTCCAAATTTGATTTCCACGTACTCCTGTTTTTATTGTTCTTCTGTAGAGGATAAATGTAGCTTTCACTTCTAAAATAAGGTTCGATCTGCAGTGACATGCACGCCTGTCGTGTAACTGTATCCTACTCGGAACTCAAGAAATAATGGATTACCTTTTTTCATTACCACGAATTAAAATGTCCTCTTCTTAAGTACAAAGCATGGCGATACGTTTTAGGTTTATCTTTATTTTCTTTTTTAAGTTTTACTTCATAGGGGAACCTTTTTAAGACAAACTGTTGTTAATCTTCGGGGGGGAAAATTCTTCTACTTGTAGAGGAAGAGTAAAATATATGGGAAGGGTTTTAGGACTTACGCAATGAAAGGAAGGCGGTGGTTATTAATTTTGCAGTCATCAAAGGAAGCCGTAAGGAAGGGCAATTAATATCTAGATGACAGTGTTAATTGCTTGTATGACAGTGATGTATAGTTAAACAAAAATATCCCAAGGATTTTAATTAATCGTAAAAATTGTCAAAAGCAGTACCACTACTTTGTCAGTCATAACATTTTGGCGCAAATGAATTCAATAAATAATAAATCAAGTTTGTTTAATTCTTACTTCCCAGAAGTTGGTAAAATAACGAACTCAATATATCCAAATCAATGTCCTCCAATTATTACCACCCACATACCCAATTCTATGTTCACTTCCGAAACTAACGCCAGTGAAGTCATGGGAATCATCAGCTCCTTAAAAAACAAATTTTCACGAGGCATAGATGATATACCTGAGTTTATTGTTAAATCTTCGTCCCACGCTATATTAAATCCACTCGTAAATATTTTTAATAGTTCTTTATCGGAAGGGGTGTTTCCCAATATATTTAAGAGAGCTAAAGTGAAACCTTTACACAAGAAAGGAAACAAACTTAATATTGGAAATTACCGACCAATATCTCTACTACCCACTTTCTCAAAAATCCTAGAAAAATTGTTCTATAAGCGTCTTCTAGATTTTTTATCAAAATATAACATTCTCTCTGACGATCAACACGGTTTTAGGAAATCCTTTTCCACTACAAGCGCCATATTTTCCTTCTTAAACGATGTTACCACATCTCTAGACAGTGGAGAAAATCCTCAGGGTGTTTTTCTTGACTTATCCAAAGCATTCGATGTCATCGATCACGGAATTCTCCTTACCAAATTGCATTCTTTAGGCATTCGTGGACTTCCACATCAATGGCTAACTTCTTATTTAAAAGATAGATATCAACAAGTAGAAATATCCTATACTAAAAATAAAATACTTGAGCGTTGTCTTTCAGAAACAAAGCCACTTACTTGCGGAGTACCCCAAGGATCAATTCTCGGCCCTATACTCTTTTTATTGTATGTGAACGACATGTCATCATCCACATCAGATTGCAAAATGGTTCTTTTTGCTGATGACACTAATTTACTATGTAAACACGCCAATGCTCAAAAAGTTTTGTCTAACCTTTCGACTTGGTTCCATGCAAATCGTCTCATTGTAAACACTGACAAAACAGTGTCTATGTCATTTCACAATAGTATCACAAAATCTTTACCCCAGGTTTCTCTTTCTTTAAACGGAACACAATTAAAAACTGTTACAAATACAAAATTCTTAGGTCTCCATATTCAAGACAACCTCAAATGGAATTGTCACATTGACAATCTTAATTCCCAATTAAGCAAATTGTGTTACGCATTCCGAATCTTAGTTAACGCAGTTAGTCCACGTATTTCCCGTTGCGTATATTTTGCAAACGTTTACTCCCATTTACGTTACGGCATTACCTTCTGGGGTAATTCCGGTCAGAGTATTCAAACTTTCAGAATTCAGAAGAGGATAGTTCGGATAATTTGTAAATCTCACCCCCGAAACTCTTGTAAACCTTTATTCAAGGAATTAAATATATTAACACTTCCCTGCATTTATATTTATGAAACAGTCGTGTTTGTTAAGTCCGAATTACTGAAGTGCCACCCTTGCTTTATACGAAACAGTCTCGTTCACGAACACTATACACGCAATAGTAGTAATATTCATCGCCCTAGAGTGTCAACCACTCTTTGCCAAAAGGGACCATACCATTCGGGAATCGTTCTATATAATTCCCTGCCCAAGAATATAAAAGATATTATGAAATTGAATATCTTCAAATCCGCGGTTAAAAACTACCTCCTGCACCAGTGCTTCTACACTGTAAAAGAATTTATTGATTTTAACAAAAGTTAAATTCGTCTTGTGCTTTATCACGCCATTGCTGTAGTACTTTTTAAACAACTTATAACAATTTCAAAAACTATTTTCTTGCATGATTGTGTTGTCTTATGGCTCATATTAATTTAGTTTTATGTGTACTCAACATTGGCACGTTTGTGTACATAAATTCTGTAGCCCCATCCTGGCCCGGGTTTTTCTCCGGTTTTCCTTCGGGTAGAGGCGGATTTATCATACAGGTTCTCTAGGCTTTGTCTAGGGGCGGGTCTATTGTAACAATAAATCGTGAATTTAGTGTTATTTCAATTTTTAAGCACTATTCAAAATAATCTATAGTTCGATAATAACTTGTACATGTAATTTTTTGCGTAAAATTACAAACATATTGACATTCTATTAGTATTATAGTAATTAGCAGCTAATTTTTTATCTTATCTAGGAACGTTTGCTGAATTTTTTTTGAATCCGCCTCTGCCTTAGGGCCCTTAATCGGAATTGATGGGATGGTCCCTTGCTTGCTTCCGGAGAGTAAATTAGTTTATTGTCCTCCACGTGGTCATACGCAGTTTGTACTGTTTTTTGACAATAAATTTATTATTATTATAATTCTGTGGCATTTGATCAAAGGATTTTGTATAACTTGGTCGGGGTGTTACTAGCCTACAGAGCACCTTTTTTTCGTGTAGTTGATAATGAAACTACGAACTATTTCAGTATTTCGATGGTATTGTCAATATTACTCATATCTTTTCACTGTTTCAGGAATAGTTTGTCTCCTCGAATTTATATAGTACAAGACATTGGACTGTGAGTAGAAGCAAGACGTTTATTGCATGCGGTAATCTCTATATGATCAAATAGATCATGAGAAGAATAGACGAAATATTTTGCATCTGGAAGCCTTGACAGTCATTCTCGTATTGACAATGTAGAGAATATGAATATGAACTTATTATGAATTCACAATATTCGTATTTTCTAGTAAGAAATTTTGAAAATTCAAACAAAAGTGAGACAATGTTAGGACGCTTTTTGGTTCCGGTCAGTTTCATCAGATTCGTTAGAGCCGTCTTTTGGAATCCTGTGTGTACAATTAATTCTCGCTTAATACTGTCGGTGATGTGCTTTTTATACTTCGTTATTGAAATCATCAAAGTATCTTCAAATCACTTAACCTTATAAACCTACGACGATAATCCTCTTTTTCTTTTTTCTTTTTTTTTTTTATTTGTGGAATTTGTATATGGGAAATGTAGCATATTGATGCTATTGAAGCTTATATTCGTAGAACGATAGAAGTTGGGTAGTAGGGCTGTTGTTAATTGGTAGACCGGTTTGCTGTTGTTTTTATAACTTTGTCCACATGTAGATGCTAGTAGAAGTAGTTAGTAATAGTAAAAGTTAGTGGTACTAGGAGTAGTAGGATCCGGACAGAGAAGGAAGTTCGCTTTTCAATTTTATGTGGTATATAATGTGTAAAGCAACGTATTTTTGTCCCTCCCGGGAATTGAACCTGGAGTGACTCAGTGTCGGGAAAGGATGCTAGTCCGTGAGCCACCGGAGGGGCGGTAATCGTATTGTGGTTTATACCATTCAGCCCATCAATAGATTGTGAACTCACAACTTCGGAGTACCTTCTCGGTGAGAAAATCACTTGGTAAACAAATATTTTTTTATTATTATTCAACGTACAGATATTTCCAGAGTGCTGATTAGTTGATTTTATTATTCTTAATGACACCTTAAATGGAGAAAATATTGACTCGTGTAGGTGTACAAAGTTTTTGTCGGAAAACCTGTTGCGATGACGGATGACTGAAGATTTTGACGAGTTTTCCCTCAATTAAAGTGCTAAGTGAAAGTATAATCTTATTAGATATTTAATTTTTAATCATCAACGTTCTCTGAGGTTTTAGCGCTTTGACCCAAATTGTTTCGCTTACGGGAAAGTTAACTATTTTTGTATTATAGCTTAAGAAAATCTTCAATAAAACCAGTGGGTATCAATCAGCTGCATTGTACTGATTTGAATGCCAAATAAGAAGCTAATTGCTCAAAAAAGATATTAATGCGACGGTTGACTTCAGCAACTCCATGATGGAGACGTCCTATCAACACAGGATCCAAACCTTACCATCTCGGAGTTCGATAAAATTTGGAAGGTAGCCTTCATGTATACCAAGAAAAATACCAATAATAATTCTATCTGTTTGACATTTGTATCTATTTCAAGTCCCCAGAACAGCTCCACACACGACGTTTTAGTTGCTCTGGGAACTCTCCCTATTGAGAAGAGAAAGCGACGTTTTACATCTTATTTCGTGATCTTTAGAATTATATCCCTCACGATAAAGTCAAAAGAAGATACAACTCATATTCAAAATCAAAATTTTTAATTTTAATTTCTCCAAGGACACAGGTTTTAAAAATTTACAATTTCATAGTAGTAATAGTTGGTGTGTGTTTAATAAAGTGCCAACATTTAAACGTGGGTCGAAAATGGGTTTGTTTAAAAAAAGATATAAGTGTTTTTACTTAACACTATGAACATCTGAAATATTGGTAAAGTATGATAATTAAATGTACTATGAGAACAATATCTTTCTGATATAAATACGGAAAGAAATATTTCAAAATGAAGTAGTGATCGTTTAAAATTACGCGACATTTCGTCTACATTACACTCTTCTTACCCATTTCTTCTACATTACATTGATATTTTTTGTTTGGAAATTTGATACATGTGGTGAGATTTTTCGTTTCCTCCAAAATGACCGTAAAACCTTATTCAAACTTGACAGTTTACAGTACTGATCACAGTAAGATGAGCGTAACAGTCAGAATATTCATCGTATTGGAGTAACACCTGTTATAGAATTGTACATGTTATTTGTTACAATTGTACATGTTATAGAATGCGTTTTAATTATCAATGTTGTTTTGCCGTTGAGAGAAGGAAGCAAAAGGCCTCGCGGGAGCGTGATAAGAGGATCTGCTGGTCTTAGGTAGCTGGCGCTGTTCCGTCTAGGATTTGTTGACTTCGAGAATCAGCCTCCAGCCTCCGAGCAAACGTGGTGGTTGTTGTTTATTTGTAGATTTAATACCGCTACTACTGTCGTCGTAAAATGTATAGATACGAAAATTTGTGCTCGGGTAGAAAGAAACTCTGAATACTCGCATCAAAGTGTGTAAAAATTCCTTAGGTCTATAAAATTATTATTCATATTTCTACGTTAAATTTGAATATTAAAAATGAATTACCAGATATAATTTTAATGTTGTGTCCAGAAACTTTGAATGGACGAAATCGAAAACTGTTAATTTTAAACTTATTGATATTGTAACTTGTGGGAACGGAGATATAGATTGGTATTCGGTCAGTGTTTTTACTTTATTCCTTAACGAAACATTTATTCCATGACAATAGTTCATGTTTTTTAGACTGAAGTTTGAAGAAGTTGGGTGGCATGTTCGAAGACATTCGGTTGAAAATGTCGCTCTCGTATGCATACTCGTGTTCATGGAAGGTCAGCGTTACGTATTCAGTGGAAGCTTATAATTAGGTAGTACCTCCATCCACGCTCTACGATTCGTCGGTGTGTCGTGTCGAGTTGAATGAGTGTTTGGAACTAGTTACGGAGAACTTTGCTTCTTCGCTGCTTGCGAGGGACAGGGTTCGTGAGAATTTGAAGGGTGTGCGGGGATCGCGGGGGCCTCGTCCGCGACACACAAACCTACTTGTTGCAGTCTCCCTAACCATCCAGCAAACGACTCCGACGCGGAGCGCTTGAGCCGCCTTCAACCTTTCTAAAGAGACTTCGTTAGTGTCATGTCCTTTCGAAACGTCGTAATCAAACCACCTTCATTCAATTTTTCAAAGTTTATTATTATTATTCCTCAAACTGTTATCATCGTTGCTTTGTTTGAAATTTCTCATTCTTTTCAATTTTGGTGAACCTTATCAAATATCGTAAGCTCTGAAAAATAACGCGTCATTTACGTTCGTATGCTGAATGTATATTACGGACAGTTAAAGACTGAACAAGCGTTAAAGGCTTTGATTTTCGTGTTACCAATTTGTTATGCAAGAGCGCAGCGTGTGAAAGTGTTAATTTAAAAAGATAATTAATTTAAAATAGTAATAGAACACTTAAAGTAACTTCTTTCCTTTCCAACCATCCAACAAATGTTTGTCATGTGAATTCGAGAAACTATTTCTTCTTCATAACAATATTCTAGACTTCCGACGTGGAAGTTAAAGTGTCGAGATAAAATATCCATGAATACGAATTTCTATTGTGATATAACATCTCTTACACTGATAAAATCATTTTCAAAACTGTTACCATCTGAAAAGATCCGTACATTCGAACAATACATAATACAACATACAACATTCATTTAAGACGATCTTAACTCGAGAACATTAATATGTTTTTTGACGATCCATTCGGTGTAACCCGAATGCGGTATAGTGATCTTCCGATGTAGACTTAAATCGTGGGGAGTTGAAAAATAAACGAATTTCAGACCTCCTATGTGATCGGAGCGTGGATAAGAATCTCCAGAGGGCAGACCATGAATTACGTAACGCACTCTACGCGAGAGGAGGAGTTATTAATGTCGTTCCACTGCGTTACGGCGGGGTAGGAGTGAGTTAGCCTTACGTGACCTAAATTATTTGGGGTTTGTTATGTATAGCGCTTAGAGTTGGTCACGTAACGCACAGAGTAAGCGCAGAGCAACGAATAAAGAAGTCGGTGTATTAAAATTCGTCCCGAATTTTTCGAAAAGTATTAAGAACATTCCTTACCGAGGAAGGGGAGGTAGGTACGTAATTGGTGGAGGGTAGAGAGGTGTGTTTTAGGTGCGATATGCAGGGAAGGAGGGTTGTTTAAAATGTCAATTCATAATGTCATCGTGGCTGCAATCGATGGCAGCGCCTCACTGAGTTGACACGCGAACCCGTTCTTCGTTCATTCGTTAGCGCGATGCAGAACTGTGTGGCGAGGCGAGCCCTCGCACTTGCCAGCGCGGCGCTCGGGGAGTGTGCGCGCGGCCCGCTTTTCGGCCAGCTTTCTCCGATTCCGGGCGCCGACCCCGCATCGACCCACCACCGGCTACCCTCCCTGCCGGCCGGCCGGTGCGCGCACCCGCTTACTCGCCAGTCAGCTAGTTAAGCTGGCCGAGCTAGCATGTATGCTTTGGAGCTCGCTCTCGTCAGTTATTGCTCGCAAAATTAAGTTGTCCTGTCCTCTCCATTGTTCACCGGCATTCTGTCTTTATTGTCATTGTCAAAATATTGAATCGCGAGTTTTCGTATTTTCCTGCTAGGTACATGGACGAAAATAAGGTAGCTATTAAAGTTTTGTTCATATTGTAGGTCTACATAGTGTCAGTGTTTTCCTTAGAGTTAATCTTTATATACGTACTTTCATGGGAGAATCCAAGGACGATTTAAAATATTTCATTTCTAATATGAACGTTTCAGACTATGGAATTTATTTTCCACGCCAATGAAGTTACGCGTATATTTCTTCCGTGTTCCCTACACGTGGAGAAGATACGTGATAACGTTCGGTGAGGTGAAAAGGGTCACTAACCGCGAATCGAACCTAAGACTCCTGCATTGATCGCAGGGATGATAACCACTACACTACCCGTTCCCCGAAGGACTAAAAAGACAAGAATAGTGTTGTGAGTACGATATCTACCCAACATCACGAAGAAGTCGATAAAAACCGCGATAATTAGAAAATTCTCTTTCACACTTCGGTTTTCCTGACAAGGCAAGATTTAACATTAAGAGGACACAGAGAAAGTGAGAGTTTTTACCTAACAAAGGTAATTATGTGGAATTATTAAAGCTGAGATCAACTGACAATGTACTATTGATACAAAAATGTTTTTAGATAGGGAAAAGTTTTGTAATTATGTTCATCACGAAGTACAAAATGAAATGCTGGAAATTATAACAAATCAAACGCGAGACAGTATACTTGAATGTGTCAAGAAATGTAAGCATTTGTCGATGATATGCCAGACGTTTCAAATCATGAGTAGTAAACTCTTCTAATAAGACATGTCGCTGAGGAACTGGAAATCGAAGAACGATTTATTGGGTTTTTCAAAACAGATTTGACTGATGGTGAAAATTTGTACAAATTGCTTCTCTCTATTTTCGAAAAATTTGGTATCAGTCCTCGAAATATAATTGCTCAATGTTGCGACGGAGCAGGTAATATGAGCGGTATTTCCAAAGGAGTGGTAGCGAGAATGAAAGAAAGCAATCCTCACATAATGTATGGACATTGCTACATGCATTCTCTAAATCTTGCACTTGCAGATGCCTCTAAGAGCATTGTTTCTGTAAGCAATGTTTTCAGTACATACTGTTTCATTGAAGCTTCTCCCAAACAACATGCAGTGTTTACAAATGTGCAGAATTTAGCTAGTGCAGCCAGTGCGGAAGGTAATGATTTGTCTCTCAAAGCACTAAACGGCACAAGATTTAGCAACAGGTACGATAGCTTGCGTGCCGTACAAAAGCATCTAGTAGACATAGTACTTACTTCCGAAGAAATTGAAGTTACGGACCCAAAAATTGGTGGTGAAGCTCACGGTTGGATAATGTGTATCAGTAAGTTTGAGTTCGTTTTCGCATTAAATGTCATGAAACGTGTATTTGAAAAGACGAACATTATTTCCAATTACATACAAAATCATGATGTATCAGTTCATGAAGTAGTTGATATTGCCAATAGAACAATAAGATCTTTAGCTGATTATAGAAATGAATGTGAATTCATGGAACTTTGGTCTGAAGCTCTTACCTTATGTGAAACTTAGTTTCAAGGGACCAAGGGGCAACAGTTTCAAGGGGTTCCATGCGGACGGAAAGTTACTCAGAAAATCGGCGGAGGAGATGTTCACCCCAATTATGATTCACCTCAAGACTTTTGGTCAAGAACATTTTACTACCCCCTACTAGACACCTCTCTGAAAATTCGAAAAAAAAATCATCTGATTTTACTGTGCCATATAGAAACATTACTGACTGCTTTATTGAAGGACAATAAGGTTTGTAGTGACATTATCAAGAAGTTTGTTCAGCTGTGAGTGAAGCATTTGGTATTGACAGTGAAACTTTACCTGCAGAAATTGATGTGTTCTCTCGAAAAGATCCTGAAGAAACAGATCGCAAACCTATTTGAAAGTTAGTGCTACAATTTAAATCTGAAAATATTCACAATCTGAATGTATTTCCAAACCATTTCCAGCTTTTGAGATTATGTTTAATTGTCCCTGTATCCACTGCATCGGCAGAACGATCAGTGTCTTGAAAAGAGTGAAATATTTTTTGAGGAATACAATGCTTCAAGAACGTCTATCGCACTTATCAATGTTGGCCATTGAAAAAATGGACCTCAACTGTGATGTGTACGCCAGGCGAAAACAAAGACACTTAACTTTGTTTTAAAACTGTAAGTAAATAAATGACAATAAGAAGCTTATTTTCTACATCTAACACTATATATTTTTCCTTACTTATTACTTAATGTAATAGGGTACGAAACGCCCTTGAGTAATCTCACCTATTTGACTTTGGCTAATTATTACTTTTGGTTTTAATTTTAAACAAGCAATTCCTTTGAAAGTTATGTTTTTAGTACTACTCAGAATGTGAGCACTATTATTAAAGCAGATAAGTTGGTAAACGGGTAACTAGTACCTCAATGCAAATTCGCGTGAAGTATAAAAATCTTACCGTATTAAATCTAAATTTGAAAATGTTGTTGTCTTTACATTAATCTGCAAATGAAAAATAATCATGTTTACATCATAAGAGGCATTACATGACTATCGTCTCGTAAGTCCTGTGTTCTCTTTCTGCCACCTAATGTTTTTGAGTCTACCCAATAGTCCCGCGTAGGAACTCGACGTGGACGACAATAAACTAGTTTACTATTAAGATAATAAACTACTGAGACTAATAAACTATTAAGATACGAAATAGAATGCAGTTTGTTAAGCAAGGACGGATCTTTTATCACCCTGAAGTCAGATGGTCGCGGTCAAATAGAAATCCCTTTAAAAGTAATTTTTACTGTAGATGCCGTCTCATAAATAATTAATTTGCATATCTCTATAAATATTACTTTTCTTACATTTATGAAATTAATAAGAAAAGGTCGATGTTTGGGTATTTTATTCCGAAATTGAATTTCGGATTAAGAAAATCTCCTTACAGAATGTTGAAATGCGCAAAGAAACACTTTTTCGTGACAGCTTATTTTTTTATCATTTATGAACGTATCAAAATGAGAAATTATTGCTGTATTTATTATTGACTTATTTTCCCAAAGTACGTTCTTTTATAACAAACTTGAAATGAGCGATAACTATAATTAATTCCTGGTAATTTGATTTGATTGAGTCGCATCAACCAATTTTTTTTTCTTTTCTTGAAATTAATAGAAGTATGTATTTGA
This sequence comes from Laupala kohalensis, assembly GCA_002313205.1. Taxonomy (NCBI): domain Eukaryota; kingdom Metazoa; phylum Arthropoda; class Insecta; order Orthoptera; family Trigonidiidae; genus Laupala; species Laupala kohalensis. The sequence goes on along the minus strand of NNCF01128158.1, from coordinate 445,861 downwards.
ATTGTATCTTGCGAAAATAACTTCTCATTATCATTGAATTTGAATTTAGTGTTAATATTTTATTGGTGTTTCTATTTTGCACCTGTGACTAGTGAAATAGTTTACTTAATGTTTCCCTAAAACAAAATATACGCAACACCAATGTTGTTGGGTATGTTTAATTGGAGAACGAAAGTTAACTTAAATTATTTAGTTTTTCGTTTATTTAGTTCACTTTTCTGTGTGTATGTGCCATTGCACGGGAAACCACCTTCGAAAGGGTTGCCGTCTGCGCATGCGCCTTAAGTGAATTCCTAACCTGCGGACATTTGCTCTTATCTTACCATGTCACGATGTCACCGAGCGGAAGAGCTGTTTCCAAGTAATCTAGTGACTGTTTCCAGATACATGCATAAACACGTATCTCTGCTTGGCTCGCCAGTCTCCCCGTTTAGTTCTGTCCCGCAACGCAGAGGTTAGCACACACGTCTTCTTCCTCTGATTAACCAGTGGTTTCAACCCGGGATGATTCTAGTAGAATTTGTACTGGTATACAAAGCGGGTTCACGGCACGTTTTCTGTGTACTCCCAACGTCTTTCATCATCACTTTACGCCCATTCATAGTTATTCTCCATTTCAACCCTCTGTAGCCGTCGTATTATCTGAGTACTCGGGCGGAACAATGTCTTGTGCAGTCTCTCCATCCATAAAGCCGAAAGGATGGATGTTTACAGCTCATGAGCATTCTCGTGTGCCGGCCGCGATATTTACTGTCAATCAGTGACTTCAGGAAAAGTTGACTTCTGAAGAGAACGCAATGCATGGGAACAATAATTCAGAAATGTTAGAAGGATTCTGCTTATTATGTATTTGATTTTGTAGAATTAATGGGGGTGTTTCAAATGTTTCCAAACAAGACTGTAAACAATTTCTTTTAAGTCGTGTTACACTGTGCTACGTACTACGTAGTCCTTTTCGAAGTGGTAATCCTATAATATTGGTCAAATTTTTCCATGTCATAAATTTATTATCAAACGCCTGTAAAGTCTGAGATATTTTTTAATATTACTTCAGTTTATTTCACTCTTTTAGTGCTTCCAAGAGAACTGTAATTTAAACGTATCCCCAAAATCCAGTTCTAAAGAATCGCGAATAGTATGAATTATGGGTAATTCTTTTCTGAAAATACGGAGTCGTTAATAGAGCACTGTAGCGGAATGTATGAAGCCCGTCCTGCGGAATATGACTTGCAGTATTAATTCGAGTGATTATTTGTGTTTCTTCTGTCCCTGTTTTTTATTTATAGCTATGAAGTTGGAGTGTGTGTCGCTGTAAATCCACGAACCGCCGCGTCACCGACACACGAGGGCGGCCGGCCGAGCGAACTCGTGCTGCGTTAAAGAATATTTACGGTCCCCGTTTCGCCGCTTCTGCTCTGCCGCACCGAATTTGCGGTCTCTTTTTTATTTTTTTATTTTTTAGCTTCCCTTTGCTGATGAAATACATATTTGCCGATTTTTTATTTCTCCTGTACATTTCTACCTCCCAACTCTACCGTCCTTCCGTTCTTGTATGAATAGCTTTTGTACTTCATATTACACACAATAAGAAAGCATTTGGTAATTATGAACAAAGTATTTCGAATAGATGTAATGAAAATAGGAGAAAGTTAAGGGGAAGAAAATATGTTTTGAATTGTTTTTGAACCATACTTCCACCCCCCAGGGGACTAACATCTAGTAAGTACGTGTTTGGCGAACACGGGGCCCCGAGCTGAGTCTGGCATTACTTCCACTTACTTGTGCGAGACTCCTTCCTTTCTCTTTCCTGACCTTCCTTGGTCACCTCTTGTTCTTTTCGATCCCGACGCTATTAGGGCTAGGGTATCTTTCATTTTCCTCATTTTTTGTCCTCCATGTTTTGATGTTTGGTTTTGAGATATGTTTTGGTATGTTGTAATCCAGGAGGGTTTTTAGTGGGTGGGGTTGAGTCATTCGACGAGTCCCACACGCGGGGAGAGTCACGTTGGCTCTCCCTAGTGCGTAACTGCATTTTCCCTACCTGTACAAGTTTTTC
>NNCF01128158.1:363355-443640 GCA_002313205.1 Laupala kohalensis | reverse complement strand
CGATCAGGACTTGGGAGTCGAGGTGGGTGATGCAGTGGATAGCACACCTGCGGCCAGAGATGGTGGTCCCGGATTCGAGTCCGTCGCAATTTTCACCTGAGGGCTGTTGACATTGCAAACACTCCTCCACGAGTTCGTACTCGGAAGTTGTGAGTTAAAATTATTATTTTGAAGTGGAAATATTGATATTGTGTTAGAAGTTAGGGTTGGAGTTTAATGGTCGTAAAGAAATACAGTGCGTTAATACTCCACTAGAGATATTTTTTGAGAATCCGTTCTGTAAATCTTGGCGTAGAGCACTTCCGTGTTACCTACGTAGAAATTTCTATGTAGGTAACAACGTCGTCAAAGTCGTGGCGACGTCGAGAAACAATGTCGTGAAGACGTTACCAACACGCACGCATGTAACGTCGATTCAATGTCGGAGAGCGGCGTCTTCACGACGTCGTAAAAAAAAACGCCTATTCGATGTCGGGTAACGACGCCAAAACAATGTTTAATTCTCATTTTTATTACAACTTTTACTGGATATTATCCATCGTCTTACATTGTTCTATCATATTCTATGACTTGTGACGCACATTCCTATGAGAAAGTTGTTTTACAATCTCCGTGTTTCAAAGTCCGACTACGGCGTAATTAGAACAAGGGTCCTTTCCATTTCAAGGTGAGCACGCTAGCACTGAGCTACTGCAACATGGTGGTAAATGCTAATTTTTATCCTCTTGTATTACTCTGTCTTACTATTGGTACCATGAATATTAAACAAGTAAAATAGTAATCTTCGTAAACAAGTAAAAGAGAGGGTGTTCTCAGCGAAATTAATTCTTGGCGAACCCAAATAGAGTTCCAACTTCCACTACCAGATGGGAGTGAAAGACGGAAGGTCGAAACTGCGAATGTGGTTCCGACCATCCAAAGAGAAATGAGTCACAATTAACGGGAGCGGAGATCTATGCGCAATTATAATTATAATTATTTATTATTATAACTGGGTCGTCTGAACGTCGTATAACGGAGACATCTCAATGTCGATCTTCGACTCAATTTCAAGGTTGAAACAACGTAGTTTATTATCGTCGTCTCGACGTCGCATAACGACGTTGTCTCGACTTCAAATTCCGGGAAATACGACGTCGGGACGGCGTCGTTTTTTCTACGTCGTCCTAAGACTCGATATGGACGTCGAAAGTCGGCTCAACGTGGGCGATTTCTGCGTGGATACTTACAGATTTAAATGTGATATAAACCCAGTCTTGCGTACTGGTTGTAAGAAGGGGAAAAAGAAGTTTGGTATCACTGTCTCTCTCGCATGTCGACTTGGTTTGAGGAACTCTACTCCCCTTTGACTGTTGTGCACCCGTCATTGCGCACAATACCTTGCCTCCCCCAAGAGGATACGCGAGAAAGAGGGCAATACTAAACAGTATCTTCGATCTCATGTTATTACGGGCAACCCTCAGAAGAGACCGCTTGATGTGTATAGTTAGTAAGTGTTAACAGCGTACGCCTACTCATATGTGAAGCGTACATAACTGATGATTGCTTACGTTTAACTGCTGAGCTTTTTCCCTTCAGAAATACCACAAATATTGAACTTAAGGAGTTACATAAACTAATAATTTGACCTTTTTTATTACAATCACTAAACATTGGACTAGTGAAATTTCTCCATCAAGTGGTGATCTATGTAAAATTCCATTATTCCATTAACTTCATTTGATCGAAAATTGGACTTCAGGGTTTCTGAAACAAAACAGTCAATTCTGATTCCTCCTCTTCGTGTAAATCCTATTCGATTAAGAAAGGAAAAAGAAAATAGTGTTTGAATACTTATTTGATACTGGAGGAGAAATATTTGATAGGCGCACTTCATGTACTGTGTTTTTGGATGACTTTACATAAATCTTGCAAGACTGAAAAGATATTAAAAGATTTGATATGTATGGTTATATCGTGCGAAGAACTGGTTATTTTCTGAAAATGAAATCTAATATCCGGATAGACTTCTTAACATGTTACGTTGGATAAAACATTTCGTCTCTACCTTGTCTCTGTCCCTGACAGTGTATTTACCAGAGTACGTTATTTCCGATTTCCGCTGTCGTGAGGGCAGACCTCGTATTCCTCGTGTGTTCCTTCCCTTCCTCCTTTCGCCCCGACCTTTCTGCGGTTTCTAGCCTCTCCTCCGTCCGGCTCCTCGCCCCTTGTGTGCGAGCGCCTACTACGACCACGCTGTACACAAAGTTATAGGCACTTAGTGTCCGAATTAGATTTTGTGTGCGCTCGAAATAGTGGGGAAGGCTCCTCGACAGGACGGAGTGGGTTGCATATGTGGATATGTCGCCTGCACATATGACACGACCACTTCCTTTGTACAACTTCCTTCTACTTAGCCCCTCAAAATTGTAAACCGCAGGCGACTTGGGAATTGCTCCTTGTCACGAACCTGTTCTTGAGGTTGTAAAATAACGTCTGAGGGAATGTGTAAGATCACAATTACTACCTGTCAAACTGCTTCGATACACATCGAATATGAACTAATCTCTCTCATTCTCTAATTCTTAGTGAATTCTTATAGAATTTGCGGACTAGACATTTTTATCGAATACACTTGAATAATTTTTGGCATATGTTGCAAGAAACTTTCAAATTCAAAATCTTATTGTTTGTTCTCCGTGTGGTTTCTTTGATGCTGTGGAATGTGTATATTTTATTTTAGTTAGAAATTCGTTGGACATAATTCATCGACTTGACCTGTTTCAACCCCCAATTAACTCACGCTTCGTTTCGGCGTACGTATGCTGAAGACTGGCATTGAAGGAGAACGTCTGAAATGTAGCGTGAGCTTAATACACCTGTTGACGTGTTCAAACAGGTTAAGTCGATTGATAATGTCCATAGAAATTGTAATAAGAAATAGAGAAAAGGTCTAATTTTTCATTCTCTTTCCTGACCTTCCTTGGTCTCACCTTGTTCTTTTCGATCCCGACGCTAGGGTATTTTCCTCTTTTTTAATTTTATTTTTGTAATGATTTGAGACATTTGAGTATTGAGTTGTAATTCAGGAGGGTTTTTAGTGGGTATGGTTGAGTTGTTCGGCGAGTCCCACACGCGGGGAGAGTCATGTTGGTTCTCCTTAGTGCGTAATTGCATTTTCCCTTCCTGTACACGTTTTGAGGGCTCTAATGACCTCGCTGTTGACGAGCCCTAAAACCCCGCAAAAAATCTAATTTTTCATTAAAGATTGGAATGAACGTTAAAAATTGAGTCTTCCAGTAATGCTTGTACGAGTAGGCATTATAAGTACGGAAAGTATATATGAATAACATGTCAAATTCACAGTGTAAAAAATGTGCAATAAAAGAATAAGTTTCCCCTTTAATTTTTTAAAGTTGTCTCTTCTCCCCCATTTATTTTTGAATGGTTACCCACCGCCATTCAATAGAGAAAATGATGTAAAGTAATATAAGTAGAGATTTTCAGCAAAATTATTTCTCAAAGAGTTTAAAACAAAACCTTTACGGGCAACATGATATGTGTATGTTATGTTATGGTGTGTATGTAATGTAATGTATGTATGCGCATTAAATATAAGGAAGTTCAACTTCGAATTCTTTTGAAATTTTATGCCTGTAAAAAATGTAGAAATGTGATGCGATCGATAGTTATCGTGCACGTCGTATTGAAATCCGATTTGTTATTATTTTTAACATTTGATAGTAAACAATTTTTTTTAGTTCTTAAGCCAAATTTGTTTCGTTACATAATGTTTTACTAATCTCTAATATTTATAATGTCTTGTTATTATAATATGATGTATTTGTTGTGTTTTTTATAACCTGTTGTATCCACTTTGTCTCCATGAATACCCACCTCTGTACTAGGAGATACCCTGATTCATCTCTAGATGGTTCAACTCTACCGTAACGTTAAATAATAATAATAATAATAATAATAATTCAAGCCACAAAACTTCCAATTCATGCAAAAATCTGTTATCTTAAATACATCTCGCATAGTTCGTCGATTCTTATGTATGTGATGTTTGATGATAATACATTGATCTTTATCTCCAAAACTAAATGACCTTAAATTTAGGTAATTAATTAAGATGAGTCTCACTCCTCCAACCACAAGAAACCGACAGAAAGTCGTAAACAAGATTGAGAATAATAATAATAATAATAATAGTAACAACAACAAATACTTATATTCTCTCTTCTCTTGGTTGCAGGCGTGCCGTTCCCTCCTAGTCACAAACTGACCACTGCAGAAGTCTTCGACGCGCGAACCGGCAAACCTCGCCCCGATGTCCTCAAGCAACATTTCATCCTCGAAGGCCGCATCGACGAAGCGGCAGCGCTACGGATCATCAACGATGGCGCTACTCTACTCCGCGGGGAGAAGACCATGATAGATATAGAAGCTCCAGTCACAGGTGAGCCACTGCGTCGCGGCATGTCCACACTATTCAAGATCAGAATGGTGAAGGAATTTCTTATTAGATTCACCTAAATTATTCGTTAATTATTTTTCGTGTTTGTTTTGATTAGAGATATACAAAGAATGTAATGAGTTACTTACTTTTGTCAGTTACGTGAATGACGAATACAGTAAAATATACAACCACCAGGACCTGCGATTATGCTTGCGTGAAATGTACTTATTGTTGGTCACATTTTTGTATAAATTAAGGGAGTTATATTTTTTGTAGTGTCAAACCTAAAAGGATTTAAGTAGTAGTTTAATTCATAAAAATAATTAATTAATTATAAAACTAAACTATTTATGTTATAGCAGAGCCTAGTACTCCAGATTAAGAGTGTCATTTATTTGCTACACACTTTTTTATTTTTAATCTAAAAATCTTCACCACAAAATAATTTATTAAAAACATGTTTAAATATAAAAAAATGAACGATAACTGGTGGAACTGTAAAGAAAACAATTTGCTAAACAAAATTAACGTTTATTGTTCAATTTGTTTTTGATTTAGCTTTATTTATTAATGGACTCATTTCGATTGCTGGAGTTCCCCAGTAGGGCTCCAAACGTTATCTCCCAGGCATCAACAACACAAGTCGTTAATTACAGTGGAATACTTTCTTATGGGGACGCTCGGGGTGATTTCCCGATTTATTTCCTGCGGTATAAATAACATTGCGATTGTGAGCGCTTTCGAGTCGAGGACTACGGAGCGTGACATTTTTAAAGTATAGTTTGGGTGTATGAATCGTCTTAAAATTTTTACTCAGTTCGGTGCGTGCCATTCTATTTTATTCGGTTTTGTAACAATATTTTGGGTTTGATTGTAAAGCCTCTGCCTCTACTCATTTCGCGAGAAACTTAGTGCTTTCTAAGTTAAGAAAAAGTAAGTTGATTCACGATCGTATTTGTATTCAAATGGGAATACATAAATAAATAAACTTTATTGTCAAAGAAGCAGTTACAACCTGCGTATGACCACGCGGAGGACAATAAACTAATTTACTCTACGGAAGCAAGCACGGGACCATCCCATCAATTCCGAATAAGGGCCCTAAAAAACAGGCAGAGGCGGATTTAACATTTCAACATACTCCTGACGATAAAAAATAGTTCGACATGTGTTATAATATTAACAAATACCAGCAATAAAACACAAAACTCATTTCACAAGTATGTATTATTATCAAACTATAAATCGTTCGGAAAGTATTGTTAATAATTCGTAACTATTAATTAACACGAAGTTCGCTAATAATTATTTCAATTGATGCCGTCCTTAGGCAAGAACCTAGCGAGTCTTTATAAGATACCATTACCTTTAGCTTTAATTGATCAGATTTTAACCGCGGATTTGAAGAGGTTGAATTTAATAATATATTTTATATTTTTGGGCAGAGAATTATATAAAACGATTCCCGAATGATATGGCCCTTTTTGACAAAGCGTGGTTGACACTCTCGGACAATGTATATTATTCCTATTGCGAGAATTGTGTTCGTGGACAAAACTGTTTTGAATGAAACAAGGGTGGTGCTTCAGTAATTCGGTCTTAACAAACACGACAGTTTCATAAATATAAATGTAGGGAAGTGTTAAGATATTTAATTCCTTGAATAAAGGTTTACAAGAGTTTCGGGGGTGAGATTTACAAATTATCCGAACTATCCTCTTTTGAATTCTGAAAGTTTGAATACTCTGACCGGAATTGCCCAGAAGGTAATGCCGTAACGTAAATGGGAGTAAACATTTGCAAAATATACGCATCAGGAAATACGTGGACTAACTGCGTTAACTAAGATTCGGAATGCGTAACACAATTTACTTAATTTGGAATTAAGATTGTCAACGTAACAATTCCATTTGAGATTTTCTTGAATATGGAGACCTAAAAACTTTGTGTTAGTAACCGTTTTTAATTGTGTTCCATTTGAGGAAAGAGAAACCTGGGATAAAGATTTTGTGATACTATTGTGAAATGACATAGAAACTGTTTTGTCAGTGTTTACAATGAGGCGATTTGCATGGAACCAAGCCGAGAGGTTAGACAAAACTTTTTGAGAGTTGGCGTGTTTACGTAGTAAATTAGTATCATCGGTAAAGAGAACCATTTGCAATCTGATGTGGAAGACGTCGTTCACATACAACATAAAGTATAGGGCCGAGAATTGGTCCTTGGGGTACTCCGCGAGTTAGTGGCTTTGTTTGTGAAAGGTAACGCTCAAGTACTTTATTTTTAATGTATGATATTTCGACCTGTTGATATCTGTCTTTGAAATAGGAAGTCAGCTACTGATGCGCAAGTCCACGAATGCCAAAAGATTGTAATTTGGAAAGGAGAATTTCGTGATCAATGACATCGAATGCTTTAGATAAATCAAGAAAAAGACCCTGAGGATTTTCTCCATGGTCAAGAGAAGTGGTAACATCATTTAAGAAAGAAAATGTGACGCTGGTGGTGGAAAAAGATTTACGAAATCCGTGTTGATCGTCAGAGAGAATGTTATTTTTTGATTAAAAAATCTAGAAGACGCTTATAGAATTTTTTTAGGATTTTTGAGAAAGTGGGTAGTAGAGAAATTGGTCGATAATTACCAACATTGTGTTTGTTTCCTTTCTTGAATGAAGGTTTCACTTTAGCTCTCTTAAACATGTTAGGAAACACCCTTTCCGATAAAGAACTATTAAATATGTCTATGAGTGGAGTTAATATAACGGGGGACAAAAATTTAACAAGAAATTCTGGTATATCATGTATGCCTATTGAAAATTTGTTTTTTAATGATTTTCATGATTTCACAGGCGTTAGTTTCGGAAGTGAACATAGAATGGGGCACGTTGGTGGATATAATTGGAGAACATTGATTTGGAAATATTGAATTAGTTATTTTACCTACTTCTGAGAAATAAGAATTAAACAAATTTGCGATGTCAAGTGGATTTTATGCGATTTCGCCATCGTTTAGTAGGGAAATGTTTTCTTCGCGATTTTCAAGTGACGTGTAATTTTTAAGAATATTCCTCATGGTTTTGATCCGGTAGTTCGATTTTAGTATCTGCCTGTCATTTTCCATAACTTTAGCTGCGTAGACTTTTCGGAGAATAGTCTTACATTTACGAAAAAAAACATGGAATTCTGGTGGTTGCTTATAGAATTTTGAAAGATAATATAAACGTTTGTTTTTGGAAGAAATTCTTATCCCTTGTGTGATCCATCTATTGTATTTCTGTGTGTTAATTAATTTGCGTTTTATTGGATAGCTACAGTTGTAATTATTTACATCGCAGTGAATTCCCGATATGATGACCTTTGTTATTGCGCCTCGTATTCGCGTCGTTGGCGCTGCACTTATTGTTGATTAAGATCGAACGTCAGTAGAATAACGTTGAAAACGCTGTTCATGATAATTGATTTTGAGTGTGTGTGTTGAATGACCATAGGTTTTTGCGGAAAGCATTTGGATGTTTCTTTCCTCTTCTTCTTTAAATTTGTATGAAATTCTTCTCCTCATCCGAGAATGTACGACTTGTCGACCCTTATTGAATTCTTGTTGGTGACGATGCTGAAGCCCTTCTCTCAGTTGGAATACTTCCTATACTTCCGAAGGATAAACCTTGCGTATGATTCATTAATTACAATATTTCTCTTATCACTGTCAAATTAAAATAATTAGAATTAAAGACATTTTTCTTTGTTTTTGTTGTTGTTAATGCAATTAATTAGTTCTAATTTATGTTTTAAAGAGATTTGATCGAGTAATGTTAAATTTAGTGCTTTTTGTTGGCAATGGATTCTGTATAGCGCGCTTGCTCGATGAGAGTCCAACTTATTAGTGCAGCACAAGCTGTATTGTGGTAGAAATTATTCTAATCTCTCCATTTCTCTTTTGCATTCGGAAAGTAGGACCACGGTTTTACACATTTACCGACCTCTAAGACCGCGTGGAAATTAAATTAGTATTGGATTAAGTGATCGATTAAATCGTCATTTTTATTCTGTATATTCATTCCATAGAATGCTTTGAACAATCTCGAAGGAGATATATAGATATCCCCAGACGCAGTTTTTAGATGATTACGTGAGGAAATAATTGAGGTTGTGATGATTATAATTCTTAGATGCTAGATATTTCTCGTAGCCTAACTAGGGAAACACTTTAAAATCATTCCTTATCCAGAACTTCGGACTTAAAAGAGAGTCTAAAGGGAACTTCGGTCGTAAAGGACTAAATCTTTCGAAATTAATATTTGCAGAGTCAATTTATGCATTTGGCGAAAAAAAGATTTGTCGCATGTGGTTGTTGGAAGTCCGTAGAAAGTATAACGCAGCGCTGTCCAAAGCGGGTCATATGAGACACGCAAAACTTTATTTACGACCCACGAGTTGTTGTACATATTACATAAAAATTTTCGTCAAACGTTTGGGACCACTACTTTGTTATAAATCTATGCTCCCAGAAGTAATATTTGACGACGCGTGTCTGGTGAGAGAAAATAGAAAATTTTGTTCGGAATTATTCCGTTATACATTACAATATGAAAACCCTTTTTTATAATAATAAATATTTAAAATGAAGTATACTGTTTAATTTTTCCAGCTTGAAATAATATGAATTTGATGATGAGAATCAAATTATCGCTTTACAAATGAAAATATATGACCCATAAGTTATATTTTGCGGGGAACATTTAGTTAAACCCCGTCCCATACGATCGAAATTGTATGGAATGTGGCCCATGGGTGAAAAAAAGTTGAACTGAGCTGGTCTAACGTATTGCTTACATGCGTAGCGGGTTGCCTGTAGCGCTCACTGCGTATTCTTGTCCTTCTTTTCCTGAGACCCATGTTTTTACGAAAATAAGACTTACATGGTATTTCATCCGTTCTCGCCCTTCTCTTAATATTGTCAGCTGTCTATTTAAAAAAAAAGATTTAAATCTATATTTAATGTCCATTAAAATATATAGGTGGTGTACTCCAGTGTTGGATATAAAACATCTGTCGATATTTTGGTGCCATGAAGAAAGTTTCAGGTTAGGGGTTATGGGGTGTTATATACGCCGGTTGTCCGCAGGGGAAAACGATGAGAAATGTCTCTGTCTCTCTCGCACATCGTCTTGGGTGGGGGAACTCGATTCTCCTCACTGGCTGCTNCCCCCCCCCCCAAAGCGGATGTGCGAGCGAGACTGTGATATCTCTCAGCATCTTCTGTCTAGTGTTATCACGGACAATCTGCAACAGAGACGGTTGCCTCTATATATATTTAACTCGATGATTGCACTGGGCATTGTTGAGGTTAGGTTGGTCTGTGGATAACGCATGTGGATTGAGTTTATTGAACGTATTGTCTTCGTCTGAAAGCTCCTTAGATGAAGAGCGAGGGATATACGTCGAATTAGTCTTTTCCGAAATGAATTGTATAGATAAAATTCGTATCGTTAATCCGATTATATAATGAGAAACCGGTAATATTGCATTATGTACGCACGAATATGAAAAGGCTATTTTTGATTATTTTTTTCTTTTATTTTTCCTCGATCAGTAAGCCATTTTCTGGGTTGATTCTCTCGTTCTTTTCTCTGTTTGTGTGTTTTTTTAGCCTTTTCTTGTTCGTTCTATTATTATCCTTTGCTATCATTTAGGTTGTCATTAATCTATATTTTTTATTACCTTCATTGTTTGGCAGATTCATTTGGCCATCAGCGCTAAGCGCCATTACGTTGACCGTCCCCATCCTGAGGGCGTATGGAACAATCTACTCTACCTTTGTTTTAATTTCTTTTCGTATACTTAGAATTTGTTGTACATATACTTCTGTAATATCATATTTTTTCTTTCTTGTTTATATATTCTTGCCAATCCGTGTTGGAATAGATTCCTGGTTGCTATAATTTATTGATCCATATTCCTCGTTCTACATCCGTTAGCTCACTCTCATGCATAACACGATCGACTGTTTGTTCATCGTGTTCATAGATACACGTACTTGTTTCCTGTAAATTCCGCTGCTTGTATTCTCCATGCTGCGTTAAGATCTGTAATAATGGTTTTGATTATAGGAACGATTTCCTATTTCTGTGACTAAAAGTAACGTCTTGTATGATGCGGTACGTGTTTCGTCCCTCTTGTGCAATTTCCTATCTCGTCTGCTGGTAAGTTCTCTCACTATGTTCCCTTTCCAATTTTCTCTTCTATCGTTAAACTATTTTTGATATACTGTTAGAAATTGTTTATATTCCATTTTTGTTCTTTCGTAAACTTTTGCGGCTATCAATGGCAAAATACCCGAATCGTGCATGCCGCATGCAGCAAACGTGTTCCATTTACTCGCGCGGTGGAGTGGGGAACTCGCGTGGAGCAATGAGGTATTTGTCCGGTGTTAGTGGGCACCCACAGCAGTAAATGGAAAACGCTATAAATTAATTTTTGTTTGTTTGAGGAATAGACTTTGACTTCCTGATTTGTGAAGATTTGGTGTCATATGAGTTAGCTCTTGTTTGGAAGCTATTACTTACTTGCCGAAACTAAATTTAAATTTAGTTGAACAATGAATTTCGTCGTTATTTTAATAGGAAATTCATTGGTCTTTTTTATATTAAGGACATATTTCACGAAATTCAATTGAAGTGAGTAATTAATCGAAAGAGGAACTTCGATACATAACTAAGAATAATGTAATAATGTGTTTCATTGGATTTAGGTTGTTTTATCTTTTTTATATTTATTTTCATTCATTTACTCCATAAGTGTATCATAAAAATATCACGATGTCCTGATATGTTTCTTATTCATTCTATGCTCATTAACGTGCTACACACTTCACATTTCAGTAATATTATCCCTCAAATGCGTCTGTGTTCCAATATTGTGAAACAATGTGCTTGATTTGGCGTGTACGAAAAATTCCTAAGTAAAAACTGCGTGTATAGACGTAAAGAATTATTTCATTTGGATACGAATGATTAATGAAAAAAAATATTTGTCCAAAAAAAGCAATTTAGTACCGCGTACGCGTAAAAGACAAGCTAATTTACTTCTACCAAGTTGTTTTGAAAAAGAAATGAGTGGCCTTGGATTATGATGAGAAAGAACTGCGAAACAAATGCGTGCGAAAATGGATTTGATCGAAGATTTTGCAGTCCGTAAATGACAAATACATACGTACACATGACACGTTATTGGAGGAGGAAATAATTTACGAATTCTCCTTGAACAGAATTGAAAAAGTTGCGTCGATATACTATTATTATGAAATGATTAACTATATTTGTTGTGATAGTTTCTTTAACAGTCAATGTTAATGTCGTTATATATTTCATTATTCTAGATTTAAAAATTGGGTGTAAATAGTTAAATTTTATGGTTTGCCCTCTGACTATTTATGTAAACTTGGCCCACTCGTTTCGGTTACTTTTTGGTAATGGACGTTCATTGAGCTTTTTCCGAGGTGAGGTTAGGCAGGTGGCGTTCATGCACCTGATAGAATTAGCACAAATTTTTATACAAATAGTATTTGTTGTTACATATAATATTACGATGACAAGATCAGAAAGATATCATATTATAATGATTCTCCATTTTTGATAAAAAGGTTTCGTGTGACAGGATTAAAAGGGGTCATTGCTCAAAGGTAACTTTTAGAAACAATAGATTTTGTCAATATGAGTTGAGACAGGTGGTGGTCGATGGTGATCTCGAAACTTTCTTCCTCTTTTTTTAAACTGATAAAAAAAAATTATTTTTTTTTTGTACAGTTTTGAGATCAATGTATTTTTGTACTTTGGTAATTACTTTATTCTTTTTCCCACCTAGACTGCGTACAAACATTTGACGAAGTGGATTTTTGGGAAGAGACTATTCACTTGTTCGGAGAAAACTGGGGAACCCATGTCGGGATGAGGTGAAAATTCAGGGCATAATCTTAAACCGTAGACTAAACTAAAACATCGCTTTTATGGACATGTTTTCGAAATAGTGAAGTATAAGTATAGTTTGTTGTTCTTTTCTTCATACGGATGAGATTCGTGGCCAAACATTTACGGTTCCTTACCCTCGGTCTGTAGTATATTTGATTTATGTTTCGCTACTATATAATAATTTTTTACATTGAAATTTTTTTGTTTGTGTCTGGAAAATTTAGGAGAGGATTTTATTTTGAAAGATTTTTATGTATTTTCTGTCGCTGAATCCGAATTACTAGTTCCCAATATGATATCTCATAATTTGTGAGAAGAGGGAGTGACGCGCAAAATTCGTATTTTTCTCTGAAACGCGAAGCGTTCCGGTGTCGTTAATATACGTCGTAAAAAATTAATGAAAAACAGATATTGATCTCATTTCTGTTGTAAATCCAATAAAAAATGACATTAGGCAAAACTAAATTTTAGGCTCTTTCAGTATTTTGAAATAATTGATAAGTTTAGCGACGGAGATATCTTCACACAATCTTGAAAGTAGGATTCAGCAACAAAAAATACACAAGAATCCATCGATGTACAGTATATACTTCCATATTGCGGACTCAGCCTCTAAGACCGAGCCGAAATGGAGGATGCTGAAACCTAAATGCATTGTAAACGATACGACGCTGTGGACGTCTTGCCCACTTAGCCCCTGTACGTCATATTACAAGCAACCCGTAATACGTAGGTGTATGAGCTGGGAACTCGCTATTCTCTGGCTCAAGGGCAGCGTGTTACATTGGTACCGTTCGATGTGAAAATGAGTCAAAATACAAACTACCCTAACTTTTCCAGGTGACATACTGTTGCCTTTACGATAGACAATGTCTTGGATGCACGGATGTTTTCCGTGGTTTATTTATTGATTTAGGTTTAATTCTACATCTTTAACAAATATGGAATAGTCATGTCTCGGCTCTCTTAGCGGATCTTTTTCCTATCTCTAATACCTCACATTTTCAATGCGTCCCGCAGCGCACATATCTTCAAGGTATAAGTTTTGAAGTCAGTGAAGTCGTCTTTCGTACGTATTCGTTTTGTATTTTCTGTCATGTCGTAGTGTCCTTTCCGCTTTTGTTGGATAACGTAGTCTCGTCTTTCCTCATCGTATAAAGTACAGTACCATAATACATATCACAATTTCACCCCGTTGCCCCACACGTCTCGTCTGCATATTACTTGACAAGGATAGGGAAAAGTTCCCACGACCTGTCAATATTTGCGGAGTCCCCTTTTGGGGATGAAACCATTTCCTATTTTTCTGTCGAAACATTTCGTCTTTAATGTATTTGTATGTGTGTCGTCCCACTTCGGGGATTGAAGGCGGGAAAGCGAAGCGCATTCGCAACTCGTCCCCGCTCGCGACTGCCGCTCCGCTACCGTGGTGGCGGGGGAAGCGCAGCGACTCAAAGGCACAGCCGCCGTCGCGCGCGCTTGGTCGCTCGACCACGCGGCCGCTCGCTCGGACGCGGATAGCGACGAGTGCGCGCGGGGGTGGGAGAACGTGTCCACCCCAGTTCCCTCTGTGACCGGACAATTGTGAAGAGGAAAGCGAAGGCTGGCGACTGCCTTAGAAATGGACTCGTGGAAACCGTGCGATTCAATCGAACGGCAAATCAATTGGGTGGACCCTTTTGTTCTTTTGTTGAATGTGCTTATGAAATAATATGTCCTGTGACAAAATAAATGACACGATCTATAAATAACAAAAATATAATTCATCTGTATGTTAATTCGTTTCAGCTATTTTCCTTCGTTCAATTGATAATTACTCGCGGATAAGTGGTCGCGAATTAAATTTCATTAAAACATCCGAAAAGTCACATTGTGCGTTTTCTTTTACCATAAATGTAATAAAAATTTTGTCAGTTAACATTTTCAGCAGTCGTTTGGTGAATGTGGAAAACGAAGTATATCCCTTGATTTCAACCGAAGTCTGATAAAGTAAAATTGACTTTTCAAATTTTCGGAAACTCTTCGACAGTGTTTGTTTCGCCTGAGCGCATTGTGAGAGCGATCGATGGCGATTCTTATAACACTTGACATTATTCATTGAAATAGATTCACGACGCTCATTCGATTTTACTTCGGACGCTGGCGCCTGAAACAATGTTCGTGTAAAACATAATGTCGTATTTTTTAATTTAGATTTTACTCTGCTTTTAATTTGTTCTGCTCCTTGTAAATGTTATTCCGAAGCATATTTAATCTATAAATAAATGCTATTTTAATGTTAAAATAAATTTGGTTTGTAAATAAATGCTGTTCCGAAGTGAATCTATATTGACATTTCAAAAGATGCTCACAGAAACTTATTTAACAGTGAAACGAAGAAAACTAGTGGTCAAACCATTACACCTATTTTTTCGTGTACTTAATTATACACAAAACTTATGTTATACCATTTTACAAACATTTTAGTCAGATTTGTTTAAATAATGCTAAATTGATCGAAGAAATTATGTTAGCTCGTGAAAGTTAAATGAGAACATTCGCAGGAGTATTGCAAAAAATTATAGTTATCGAAATAAACACGATTCATATTGTTTACAAATCAAAAGTTACCGAATTTCAAAAATGTCCATAAAAGTAGATCGTTGGAAGATGTCTAAAAACATACTATTTATAGAAAAGTCGTATACCTTGCTAATTAAAAAAAACCCTCATCGTTCGTAATAAGAAATCCTTCACACATCTTCTAGTGGTATCAACATGTATCATCTTGTTGTCATTATGTGCGGAAAGGTAAACATCTTTCCCTCAAAAAACACTCGACTCGCGTCATAACTCATAAAATGCAACTTAAGAAGTATGATACGAAAGCTTCCGCGGGGAAGAACGTCGCATTTCTAGAAGAAACAGACATCGGGTTCTTTCAACAGAATCTGAAATGACAGTTACCCTTCTACGACAAGGATTAAAACAAACGACACTTCTACAAAATCCCGTTATTTGAAAAAATGCGTAAGCTACGTTCAAAACCCGCGTCGATATTTCGCGATCTAATTTGTTCGCAATTACAATTCTGTGTTCTACGAATCTGAGAAAGTGCGAGGTCTAAAACTCTTGGTTTCCGGGCTCCGAGCAAATAGACGGCCTTAATACTCATTATGTTTGAAATATTAATTTTAACAAGTTTCTTGAATATTATTTTGAGGAGTTTCGTGTTATCTCAGTTTGATATAATAGCATAATACGTTTTACAGAAATTTCATTTCATTTTAGGGTAAGATTGTGGAATTTCATATGGGTTTTCCGTTCTTCTATCAATTTTATCAGTATTAAATCTTCCATTTTATTTTTCTAAAACTTTATTCTCCCTCTGCTGGGTACATCTTCACCGCTATATTGTTTCCAAGTCTCTTGAAATTGTAAGTAAATGTGGAAGAGCGTCTGAGAAATTATTTTTGCTACAAAAGTTTCTGAGGGACTGTTGCATATACGGATGGAATGCGTGCCAATTACGATTTTTGACTTAAATTAAAAGGAAGAAATCGAGCTGTTTTTTTGAGAAATTTTCCAAAACGTCTTTTGATTGTATATTGAAGTTAAAGTTCCTAGAAGCAGGCCATTCGTACTTGGATTCGGATCGGGATTATGACCGAATAGAGAAAAATTTCAGAAAACACCAGACTATTTGTACTCCTCAACAATATCGTGAAATCATTGCCTCTTCTAATAGAAAAAAAAAGATCTGAATGAAAAAGTACATTTTAGATACTGAGTTAAATGGATTCGTGTGGACACTTTTGGGTCACACCTTTTCAAAGAGAACTATGATTGTTATACTCCCTTTAAAGAGGTAAATATTCATAAAAAATTTAAAAGAAAATCTTCTCTTACTGATGGCTTCGACGTCCTAAGAATCTTAAGAAAACCTGGCACGCTGTCCCAGGAAAGAATTGAAAACCTTCAGGAATTGCAGCGCTTTATTCCAGACGAACACACGTGGTTCTATGAGCAGGTTTTGCGTGAAAATTGGGTATAATGAGATAACGTGAATAATCGAAAGCTAATTGTGTAATACAAACTATTACTTTTATTAAAATAAAACTCTTCTCTTCTTGTGTAATTTTTTAATAATATGGTAGATGTGTTATATAAAAGAATAAAATTACTTTCTAATGTACAAACAATACTTATATAAAACTTTTATTGCATGGTCATAACCCCATGCAATAAAACTTTTATTGCATGGTCATAACCCCATGCATTTCATAAAATGATAAAAGTTACCAACTTTGCGAGTGGAGGAAGGTCGTATGTACAATATATATTTTATGTTTTAAACTCCTATTAAAAGAAAAATTCATACTGAATAAAAATTTTACCACTTATAGGAATAGTATATTTTAGTAAGAAAGTGAAATAATAACTAAAAAAGCACCACAATGACAACTTAATGGCTAAATATCTCAAAACACACTTGCTGTTACATACTCCCTTCATCCACTCACCCCTTCAATTAACTGCGGGAATGGAAGTATGACTTCACCTGAAAATAACCAAAGCCTTGGACATTGATGGTCGTAGAATATTCGACTTCTCCTTGTGGACGGCAACCCATCGACAGGGTTGCTATGCGGGTTGCGTTCACTGTTTGCTTATGCTTCTTACATTAACTAAGAGAATTTTTATTGCATTTCTTCAACAGGTTTTCTTGTCGTGCGTAAAATTGAACATGATTATTCATTTCATGTAGCTGGAAACCAATATATTTTTATTTAATTAGTAATGTGATATTTTGTATCGTTCATTTTCTTTTAGTCTCGTAATGCACTTCAAATAAGACAAATGTAAGGAATAGTGTTTTGGGGGAATGGGCTCTTTTCTTAAACATTTCTTAAACTTAGTATTTCTCTATTTTGTTCCAGTTTGTGGAGATATCCATGGCCAGTTCTATGACCTCATGAAATTGTTTGAGGTTGGAGGTTCTCCCGCCACTACAAAGTACCTATTCCTTGGAGACTATGTTGATCGAGGATATTTCAGTATAGAGGTAAGACATTAAATAAATTTTATTACAAACATTAATAAAAAATATAGAGGACAGTGAAACTTACCATAACTGACACTTCTTTATAGCGGACATTATTTTTATTTCCCATCCTATTTCTGTTGAATCTAAGTTATCAGAAACTTCCGAAAAAAGGTCACACTATAATGGACACGGACAGATGACTTTTATTTAAGAGAATCATAACAGACAGCAGGGTGGTAATATAGGTCCATCACTATTTTCGTTCTCCTCAATAATGTTCTCACTTTCATATCATATAGATATCTTTTTTTTCCACTACGGTTCGTAAAACATTCTGTTCACTATCTTGGTACCTATTGAACTTATCTGTTCCTCTGCACAATGCACTCTGGTGTGCAGATATTGATGTTAAGGTAACCAAGGATCAGTCCCTTGATTTCGACGACCTACTTGAAGGAAGTAAGACCAAGAAATATCAAGGTTAAAACCGACAAGAAACCACTAATTAAAAACTGGGCGTCAAACAGAGGAGACTGATAATGACGAACCTAATGACAGAGGAGACAGAAGAAGCACTAAAAATTATAGGTAAACTGTGATTCAATATTTTGTGTCCCAAATATTGAAATGTTTTCTCTTACAAGATTAGTTTTGGTCAAAGAAATTTCTCTTTTTATCCTATTTTGGGTAGTGAACATTCAGAATCCAAACATGAATTTTGAAGATTTATACACTTAATTGTTGTCAAATGTTTTGGCTTCTGAGTACTTTCCCTCACTCCATTTCATTTAATTTACAGGTTAAGAATACACTTCTTTGACTTTTATTTACTGAAAGAACACATTTCTCAGTAGCGGACAAATTTAATGGTACCACGAGTGTCCGTTATAGAGATGTTTCACTGTACTACAAATTGTATTAATTTCAAAAAGTGATTTTTCATTGAAACCTGTGTGTGCTATTTCTGAAGTGCCAATTGAAGTTTTGGTTTCTACTATTCTGACATCTTGAATTATGATTCCTCTGAATCTTTATTCCAGTGTGTTCTGTACCTGTGGGCGTTGAAACAGTGTTATCCCACCACACTTTTCTTATTGCGAGGCAACCATGAGTGCAGGCACCTTACTGAATACTTCACTTTCAAACAAGAATGTGAGTGCTTTAAGCTTTATTTTCTTATTGTGTAATGTTTCTTTTAAGGAATGTTGCGACAATGAATGAACTAGAACTGTGGTCATGTTTGTTATGTACATGTAAAACATTTTGAAAGTCCATTATAAACAAGCTATTCTGCCATTTTTTCCACGTCACTGAATTTTTTTGCATTCATTCCAAAAGAGTAAATTTTAATCACAGAGGTGTAATGATGATTTTCGAAGAAATGATTTGGTGTTGTTGTGTATGTGTGAGCAGGTTAAGACATGACCTTTCCTCTTGAGCCATTTATGTCATTCCCTCTCCGCTCCTCGTTGTTACATTTAGTTCTCTAGGTAATAAACCATGAGCAAATTTTCAGTGGAAGGATGGCAATCCCTATGAACTATGCTTTATTCTTTCTTGAGTAAGTTTCTTGGAATCTAGCTCTAGTATTGAACAAGCTTCGGTCAAGTTATAGTGAATTATTTGCTTGTTTCTTTTAGATTTATTTTAGATATTTCTTGGCATAAGGACACAGAAGTTTCTGTCTAGATTTTTCAGTTTTTATTTTCTCATATTTGTAGTACATGCAATTTTTTAAACATTAGGTATAATGATTCACTTTAGTATAGATTTTTTAAAAATTATTTCACACCCACTATATATAATAGTGTGCGAGTGTATTGTATTTTTTTCTTCTTTCTAATATTGCATGTATGGAGAATTTTGTTTTTATCATTTCTTTGGTTCTATAGTTCTTGGTTGTCTTCACTTATTATACTTAATATCACTTAAATTTCAATTGCTATTGAAATCCGTGTCTCCTTGTCAAGTGTCCCTAAGGATCCTACCTACTTTTAATTGGTGAAACTAGTATACCAATTGCACACTTCTTACTTCATTGTGAATTTTATTTCAAGTTAGTTTTAATTTGTTGAACTAGGGTAGAACTGTTAGTTTCAATTTCATGTAGTTACATTAATTACACATTACTACAATAGATAGTTGTAATCATTTTCTCTGTATGTATGTAAGAAGTTAATATTCAATTTTATTGATATTGAAGGTCTCTTTGTAGAAGGTAGTTGTAATCATTTTCTCTGTATGTATGTAAGAAGTTAATATTCAATTTTATTGATATTGAAGGTCTCTTTGTAGAAGGTAGTTGTAATCATTTTCTCTGTATGTATGTAAGAAGTTAATATTCAATTTTATTGATATTGAAGGTCTCTTTGTAGAAGGTAGTTGTAATCATTTTCTCTGTATGTATGTAAGAAGTTAATATTCAATTTTATTGATATTGAAGGTCTCTTTGTAGAAGGTAGTTGTAATCATTTTCTCTGTATGTATGTAAGAAGTTAATATTCAATTTTATTGATATTGAAGGTCTCTTTGTAGAAGGTAGTTGTAATCATTTTCTCTGTATGTATGTAAGAAGTTAATATTCAATTTTATTGATATTGAAGGTCTCTTTGTAGAAGGTAGTTGTAATCATTTTCTCTGTATGTATGTAAGAAGTTAATATTCAATTTTATTGATATTGAAGGTCTCTTTGTAGAAGGTAGTTGTAATCATTTTCTCTGTATGTATGTAAGAAGTTAATATTCAATTTTATTGATATTGAAGGTCTCTTTGTAGAAGGTAGTTGTAATCATTTTCTCTGTATGTATGTAAGTAGTTAATATTCAATTTTATTGATATTGAAGGTCTCTTTGATAAGGGATTGTCATTTTAACAGGTAAAATTAAATATTCTGAAAGAGTATATGATGCATGCATGGAAGCATTTGACTGCTTACCATTAGCAGCCCTTATGAATCAGCAGTTCCTCTGTGTCCATGGGGGTCTTTCTCCTGAAATTCATAATCTTGATGACATACGTAAGGTATGAGGCCGTTTGTCATATAAATGTTTGCTTGTGCTTTGTGAAAAGGACTGTTAAATTATGGAGTGTTGTGTTTTGTTGTTTTGCAGTTAGATAGGTTCAAAGAACCTCCTGCTTTTGGGCCTATGTGTGATCTACTTTGGTCAGATCCATTAGAGGATTTTGGGAGTGAGAAAAATGCTGAACATTTCAGTCACAACAGTGTGAGAGGTTGCTCCTACTTTTACAGGTAAATATTTCTGTTTCTTTAAGACTTTGACCAATTGTCTCAATAGTAGGGTTACATTTGTAATATACAGTATGTTGACTTTTTCTTGCTCACCCTCTTTTTATGGTTTCTCAAACTGTCTTCCTTAAACTTTTGTAATTATTTAAAATGATTTTCTACAACACTAAAGTGCACTTTTTGCAATACATGCTTCCAAGTGGATTTTGTTAATTTCATAGAATATTCCATTTAGTGAATCCTAACTAGAATTTTCCAAGTTATGTAAAAAATTTAATCTTAAGAAATTTAAAATTTGTGTTGCAAAAAACAAAAAAATGTCATTCTTTTGATGTAATTGTTTGTAGCTATGCTGCTTGCTGTGACTTCTTGCAGAATAACAACTTGCTGTCCATTATTCGTGCCCATGAAGCTCAGGATGCAGGGTCAGTGTTGTATCAATACATACAATGGAATGGATTGGGTACATTTAGGAGGTGTGACATTAATTATATTGTGGAATGTGTGTTTGTTTGTGTGTAGTTACCGTATGTACAGGAAGAGCCAGACTACAGGTTTTCCTTCCCTCATCACAATCTTCTCTGCTCCTAATTATCTGGATGTATACAACAATAAGGTGTGTATTTTAATCTATATTAAAGGATTAGCTTAGTTAAATAATGTATCGTCATATTATATGATGAAGAAGTAACACCTAGAACTCATGTGTAATTGATCACTTTCTCGCAACCCAGAAGATTTATTGCATTATTCTTATAATTATTTCTTTTTGAATCTTTAGTATTCTACTTTTTGGTTACTTGTTATTATTTAATATTGCAATCCTGATTGATCCTTATGCTCATAAGTTAGATGATAAAACTTTCATCTAAGTATTAGTGCCCCTATGTATATAAGTCTCCCTATACAGGTCTATATTATACAATATAGTACAAGCGATGAACTATTGTTTGTTTGTTTTTGTTTAATTTTAATTTTTTTTAAACAATGTAGATATTATTTTGTTTTGTACTTCATGAGAATTACATAATATAAGGAAAATTGTTGATAAAGCAGTTACCTCGGTATATGGTGTTAACAACTGAAATAAGCATAGCAAAGGGCTTCTAATAGCCTCTTGGAATGTGGTAAAGTATATTGTATAAGAACTCAGAAGACCTATTCTAAAGTAAGTTTTTGTGAATTATCAATCAATTTTGTGTTAGCAGCAGTTTTATTTATTATGTTTATTGAATCGCTGATTTTATCTAACTTTTTTTACCAGATCTTTATTAAATTTCGTATTCTTTTCTGAAATTATTGCCTATTATGATAGTTTTATGCTGATCTGATAAAAGCTTAGCCAGCCTTTCCAATGCTCATTTGTGCTTTGAATGTTACAATTTATAAATGTTAAAAGTTAATTTTTGGAAGAAGTTCCTCAGTCTTACTCCTTTATTAACTTTATTCTCAAAATTTCTTAAATATTTATCCTGTTTTCCTTTTCTTAAATATTATCTATCTGAAATATGTTGGAGAATAAACTTATTAGAACGAAAAAACCCTCAAATTCACATTTAAAGGGCTGTGGTTATAGATATGTGCAAAACAAGATTTATTATAGTGGTACAAAATATTGAATTGAAGATAACAAGACATATCCATTCTGTTTTCTTAGAGTACTATTTTCACTGTCTTTTAAGCCATCTTTAAATACTGTTAGACTGTCAATAGTGAAGGCTTTATTTTCTGCAGGCAGCAGTGCTGAAGTATGAGAACAATGTAATGAACATCCGTCAGTTCAACTGCTCTCCTCATCCCTATTGGTTACCAAACTTCATGGATGTTTTCACATGGTCTCTTCCATTTGTCGGAGAGAAAGGTAAAGTAAATTACCAAGTTCCTTTTCTTCACTTCATGATAAACTATTTAAATATTTCCTCTCGATTAATGTTTTAGTGACTGAAATGTTGGTGAATGTTCTAAATATTTGCTCTGATGATGAGCTGATGTCTGATGGAGATGATGCCCTCGAAGAAGGTAAGCATGTATCGTTAATTTCTGATACTTATTTTGAAATGTTCTTAGTGGGTTTTTTTATAAAATAGTTGTAATTGCCCATAATTTTTACATTTTAAAGTGATGAGTTTGTCCTTTTTGAATTTAGAACTATTAATAATTTTTTGTCTCTTGTAATAGAAAAGTTGGTAGTAATTTGTGGATAAATTTTGCTGAGTTTTTGTGAATTGTATTTACTTGTATCGCCTTTTATCCATCACCTGTTTCATTTCATGGGAGAGAAATGTTTGATTGGCTGTGCAGTTTTGATATTGTTGTCTGCTGGGTGGTGAACATGCTTACAAATTTCCAGAACATAGAATTTAAAAAAGATTTTTAAAAAAACTTGATACATGTTCTGGAAACAAACATTTTACTTGAAAAATTGACCTATTATCCCATTACCCCTTCATAAAACCTTATCCTTTACTTTACAAGTGTTGAATAACTAAATCAGTTTTATTGATTTCGCTTTATGATTCTTTGTCATTGTTCATGAATGGACAACCAGATGGTAAGAATAATTTATCTTCCAATGTGTCTGTAGTTGTGTGTCTGTAGTTGGCCTGCACAGGTTCCGTGAATTCATGACATCAACACTCCCTTCACTTTACTCTTAATTATTAGCTTTTGATTGTAGATATGTATATACCCTCTTAAAATTTCTCAGCACAGACCAAACTTAAGATTTTTATATGTATGCAAAATATAATGCATATGTATAAGAAAACAGAGACACTTTTAGATTTAGCTATAAGTTTTATTTTCATTTGATAATTGTTTTTACAATTTACTGTATTCAAAATAGAAGCTATCATCTCCAGTCTTGAATTATTGGAAATATACAACATCAATAATACAAAAATAAATTTTTTTTTCTTAATTTAGTATTATAACTCGAAGCTAACTTTTTATCTAGGAATTTTTGCTGATTTTTTTTTTTTTTTGAATACGCCTCTGCCTTAGGGCCCTTGATCAGAATTGATGGGATGGTCCCTTGCTTGCTTCTGGAGAGTAAATTAGTTTTTTTTTCCTCCACGTGGTCATACGCAGTTTGTACTGTTTTTGACAATAAATTTATTTATTTGACTTAACTGGTAGATGGTAGCTTTGAAATTGACCCAGAACTTGGTTGTGTGGATTTGTTTGAACACATCTCTCAAGTAGATATGTTATATGGACATACTTTTTGTGCCTTGTTCCTCTAATCTGGGAACCTGTAAACCAATTTAAGACTTTAATACCATGAACAAAGTATATTACTATGCATTCCATTGTGTTTTTCTACTTCCATATTTCAATTATTTATCTAATAAAATATTGCTTATTGATGTAATTTGGTTCATCTTTTTAAAAAGCTTGCTCTTTTTTTGATATTAAATTTTGGTAGCTCTTAATGCATTCCCTTGTAGCATTAAAATTGCTCATGAATTGCAATTTTATGGTTGATGTTGTCCCTATCTCTTATCTCAATTTTGATAAGTCTAAATTCCAAGCTAAAATGTAGATATTCCCTCTCTTTGGGAACTTACGTATAATGAGCTTCCCTCTTAACTCTTAATCTTCTCACACCCATAATTACTTTATTTTCTCAACAATTGCACCTTCTGACTGCACTTGTACCTTCTCTATATGCATTGGGACTCTCAATTGCCGGGTGCACAGGGAAACTTTTTATACAAAAAAATGGTAAGTTTCTTGTGCAAGTTTTGGGTTTCTTATTGATATTTTACTCATTAAATACTAGAATCACCAAATATACCTAATATATTCACCTTAGTTGTGTGCTTTTTCTATATTGTTTTTTCTCTCATTTCGCACTGATTTAATTTTTATAATTTTTTAAAATCAAAAACTGGATTCTTTGATTTTGAACTATCTGTATTAATGGCATGTCGTGTGCTTTTGACATTGAGGCCTTTGACACTTACCTTGTACAGTCTCAGTTGAAGAAGGTCCGTATTTGATTCAAAATTTGTTTCAAGTGTCAAGTGCTTAACTGATTTATGTGTAATGTAATTTACTTCATAAGCAACAACAAAATCTTCCAATAAATTAAAATTTGTTTTATCAAAGTAAAATGTGTTCTTTTATCTTAATTTTTTTCTTCTTTTTTGTTTGTTTCTTCTTTAATGTGATGCTCTTGGGGTTTTTTTCACTTTGTTGTCATAATTTTTTAAAGCAGATTTCCTTATCTGTCCTAAAATAAAAACTGACTTTTCCAATGAATTTGATTGGCGCTAGTTGTCCAGTCATAACCTCTACTTGACAGTGAGATAACCACAGTGTTGCCTCGTTTTCCCTTGGGCTAAGGATCTTCAATCTGCGAGCCAGAACTATCTAATGTGATATTCTCCTTGCATTGGTGTTGCTTGATCATCTGTATGTGAGGTTTTTTTTCTTTTTTTGTGAGCAGTTAATGTGGTTTTGATACTTTCATGTGTCAGTCATGTACAGTTCTTTTTTGTTCTTTTTTGTAATAGATGCATGAAATTGTTTGCATCATTTTTGCTGTGTTCTAGATATATGTTAGTAGCTTCTTAATAATATCAGTAATCATGTGTGTAGGCTATGTCAGTGTTATGTTCAATTTGTTGGTAAAAATTGTGTATTATATTCATGGGAATTAGATTAGAAAAATCTTCATTGCAAATAAAAATTTTCTCTAGATAAAAGAAAAAAAAGCCTAGAAATTATTAAAATATTTTAGAGTAATATAGTGTATTTAAATTTTACCAGTTGATCACTTTTGCACTTGAATTATTTACAAAGTTTTCATGAAGTGGATACAATGTTAAGCTTTGTAGTACTTATGAAATATTTTGTAGTCCAATGAAAAAGATAGAAGAAGCTTTCATTGTATCCTTACTGCATTGGAGAAGTCAAGTAATCAGTGGATATAACCTAACTATCCTAAATATTCATGAAGATATTAAATGGTCTTGTTTTGAATTTTTTGCTTAAATTTTGTTTTTAATATTTTCGTGAAAGTTTAATTCAGTAGAAATATGGAGTCTTATTTTTCTCTATTTTTCAGCTTCAATATTCAAAAGATTGGCATTGTTATGAAAATCAACTATAAATTTTTGTGCTTGATACTTTATTTTTATCATGTAATAATTACATGAAAGTATTTCAGGACTCTGCCTCCAAAGATGAAATATCTGCTAAAGACTTGGTTTCTGCTTATTAACTTTTTGTTATTTTATTGAATATTTTGGCAAGTGCTTGTAATGCTGGCTACATTTTTTTCAATTTATTGAAGATACTTAAATAATGCATTAAATTTGACATGTGTCTCAGTGCTACAAGCATTCTTGCTTTTGGTATATAGATTCCTTGTGTATCTATATACTTGTGGACATGTTATTTAGTTATGAATTTTGGTTGATACTTCATCTGTATGCACTCTTTTTATCTCTTTTACTCCGTGTGTACTGCCCACTCTCCTGGGGCACGCTTCTGTCTCGTTCGGATGCGGTATATGGTAAGTGCATCTAAGAGTCTGTTCTCAGCTTGACACGGTTGATGTAGAGAATTTAGTGTGACCCAGCTCATTGTTGTAGATTTTTTTTTTTTTAATGTGTGTGTTAATGGCTTAGTTGTAACTTTTCATGATTAACCTGCCTGAAATATATATTCACTGTTGTCTTGAGATACCTTGGTCATTCCTGTAGCCAGTGGGTTGTATGGGAGCTGATTTCATGGTGTTGTCTTTGCTGGAGGAGTCCAACTTGTGGAATTTATGCGTGAATGTGTTTTCTTAGTCACTAATAGTTTGCAATTAGAGCTCTTCATAGAAATAACTCTTGGGAAGAGAAGAATTTTAGTTTCCATGTACGAATTTCTACTTATGTTTCAGTGTATGAAAAAAAAATTTTTTTAGTGTTATGAAGTGTCAAAATGGTGATGGAGTATGTGGTACTGGGGATTTCTAAGGTTTAACACTACTAATATGAAGAATCAAGGGATCCTTGTGAAAAATAATATTTGTCCTTTTTTGCTAACCAGCATGCTTTCTTACCTCAAAAGCTTTGCCATTTGTGATTTTCTTAATGGACTGTGTTACCTTTCATTTTTCTGGAAATATTATCTTTTTAGAAATTCATTGTTTTTTCAGACTCTTGAAGTTAACATTGAGAACTAAATACTAGCTCTCAAGAGTAAGGTTTAGACATGTATGACTGAAGCTTTTTAATACTTAACCTTAGATATAATGAGTTTTAGATGCTTATGGTCTTGATTATTAGATGTTTCATATTACAGCAATACTCTAAAGCTGTGCTCTCTATACAAAGAACTTCAATTTTAATCAAAATGCTTTAAATTCTGAGCACAATGCTTCTAGTAAAATCATAATTACATTAATGTACTTATGAATCCATTTAGCCATTTGTATTAAAATAATCTATAGACGACCAATTTGTACTATTGTTTCCTAGTATTTTCAGTGTGTTCATGTATTAGTTGACTGTTTCATCTACTTTTGTAGTAAAGCAAATAGAAATTATAAATTACATTCATATAAGTTTCTCTCTTGTCCATTGGGATCCTTTGTAGGAGGAGATCTGTTCAAGAAAATATTATAGAGTTTTAATATTTCTTGAACCACTTGACGTTTTGTGGATAACTTTCAATTTTAAGGAGATGAGCTGTTACCATTTGTAAATACATTAAAAATGGCAAAATGTGGAAATTTCATTAATGATAACTTCCATTTTGTTAATTTACAGATCTCTATCCTAGGCTTCCTTTTCAATGTTTAGGAAATGCATGCTCAACCGTGATGGAACGTAAATGTATTAATCTAGATTAGTAGCTATGTAGCAAACTATGTCTAAGTAAGCACATAGTGCTGCTCACTGTGACTTAAGGCAGCATTGTGTATTTTATCCACCAAATTTAATGTGGCATTTCCTGTGTGGTGTTCATCACTGTATACCCAATTGTATAATGCACTGTAGGTACATGTGAATGGATGTTGAAATCGTTTCATTGTTCTTGACTTTTAATTCTTTAAAATAAAGAGAACAAAGGAATTGATATATTATTTAGTTGAAGCAAGACCTAAAGTAGAAAAGAAGTGAATCTAATTATGTTTGACTCTAATTAAATTGTGCTTTTTTAGGGGCAGCTGCCAACTTGCGCAAAGAGGTCATCCGGAACAAGATCAGAGCTATTGGGAAAATGGCTCGTGTATTTTCTGTCTTGAGGTATTTTTGCTCTTACTTTTATATATCATAATACATAAGTTTTATTTTGTTAATGGGTTTTTCTTTGCAAACAAGATAAACTTTGTATATTGAATCACTTTGTAACCTGTTAATCTATCCTTAGGGAGGAGAGCGAAAGTGTTCTACAACTCAAAGGTCTCACTCCCACTGGGTCTTTACCCCTTGGAGCACTCTCTGGAGGAAAGACTTCTCTAAAAAATGGTATGAATCTTTGCATGTTGTGCTTTTTGTGTTTTCCATGGTGAAGTTTTAGATAATAGGAGGAATAGAAATGCATACACTCAAAATAATATTTCTAGTACTGGCTTCTCTAGCATTAAAATTAATAAACTCTGTATTTGTCTGGAGTGCAGCAATTTGTCATTTTACCCGATTATAGTCCACCCATTCTTTTTTTATCTTTTCGAAAATATCTCATAAAAACCCAGTGGGTGACTACATTTGAAGTTTAAGACGGGAAACTGCTCATTCAAAGTTTTGTGTGTGAAACGAGTTAAGCGAACACAAGCAATGTACGCAACGTAATTCAAAGCCAATAGTTGTGACTTTTATGATGTTTAAATAAGAAAAAATGAAGAATACCGTGATAGACGATCATCACTTTGATTAGCAATCAACAATCGATGATGGCGGAGACACTTATTCAAATTGGAAACTAAACTGGTCCATGTCGTCTTGGACTGATTGATTGCAGTCACTGTGCTGACCATGACACACGATTCTGTTGAGAGATGGATATCTTCTTTGACACAATAAAATTTGGGTGATAAAAGAAGCTTCAATGCTAACTCCAAACTACAAGTTCTAAATTATGCTGAGACGTGGCAGTGGCACAAGTAGAGTCAAAGTTCTTGTGGATCTGGCAATGTCAAGAGGAGAAGTTGTAGCTCAGTTTTTCATTTTTAAATCCTTATGATTATTCTCACCAGAGCCAACCATTTCATAAGGAAATTTGAAAGAGTGCTTCCCTTCACAAAGACTTGGAACAAAATGAAGTTTAGTAAAATCAAAGTTTTACCTCCTTAAATAAGGGGGGGACTATATTCGGGTATTACATATTACTTTTTTCTGATGAAACGTGTAGTAAAACTTGACAATTGCTATTAAAAAACCCTATTGCTATTTGATTTTTTCAGTCATTATGACAGCTGGTTATCTTGTTAGAATAATACTTAAAACATAATTGATTATGTATTATTAATTTGTTTTGTGAGATGTTAATTCCTAGATTTGTACCCATGGATAGATTATTTTATTTCTATTACGAAATGAAGAAAATAATTCTTTTGTACAGCACTGCAAGGATTCTCTCCTAACCATAAAATTACATCATTTGCTGAGGCCAAGGGCTTGGATGCTATTAATGAACGAATGCCTCCAAGAAAGGATGCACCACCCACACCTACTACAGAGTCTCAGGCAGGGAATCAGCCATCAAATGCCAACGCTCATTCGTGAGCCTGTTCCTTGCTGTGGCAAGATGCGTGGTGAGTGCACATAAATGGAGAATAAATGCATGAATGATAAAAGATATCATTTTTTAATGATCTTCCTTTACAAGATAATGGTTCATTTATTGATCGGCTATTGGTATGACATAAAATACTTTAGGAATTTATTACTGAGTTACAACAATTAAATATTATAGCATTTTTGTTTTGGGGCATCTATTTTTTATTTTTACTTCTGTTGAGTCAAATCAAATTCATAATATTGTATTGATTACCTGTAGAAATGTATGTAATCCTATCGAGCTAGTTGAATTATGTTTCGTTAATTTATTATTTGAATGTATTGTGATGTTGTAGGTGGCAGGCTGAGACTGGCCCCCGGGTGCGTTCACCCCATCCCCTGCCCCCTCAATGTCCCCCACCAGAGCTTCGCCTCCCCGCCCCTGCGAACACTGGCATACGAAGCAGCAGGCTGCGTCGTGGCAATGGGAACATGGCCCAACTGGGCGCACAGCCTTGCACGGCATGCTGGCATGGCAAGGTGCTCCTGTGCGCTGGCGGCGTGCGAGGGGGTTGCGCGCCTTACGGAGCCAGTCCCCCATGCGGGCTGGCACTTGCAGACCTGGACCTCAGTTTTTCCGTCTTAAAGCTTTCAATTTTTATTCATTTTTGTTTGTAACTTATTAAAGAACCGTGATTGAGAATTTTCATATTGTACTTGAACAAAGCACAGATTGACTTAAATCTTGTTCTTCCTCCCGGTCTCCAGACAGAGTCTGTGGGGGTCTGGATCAAGGAATGCCATCTCTTCCTCTAACCTCACTTTACAACATTCGAAATGTTTGTATTTTATTGGTGGTAACAAAGAATATGAAATAATGTGTATAAGAAGGTAGTTTGCAGTGTTCATTTTCTGTTTAGTAAATTGTAAATACTCTTCTTTTTTCTCTGATTTCTTAATAGATTGTAAATCGGTATAACTTGCTTATGTAGATAAAAGTTGGGGCAAATGTTGAGATGCTTTCAGTGCACCTATCAGTGAAAAAATGTATTGCACCTGTTGAAACATTCTGTGCTTACTTTTTGGACCGGACTGAGCCTTATCATATGAGAGAAATGTTCTCTTACTTGTGTGATGGCAGTAGAATCTGCATTTGCACCTGCAATTGCATACGTATTAACAACTACTACTTCTACCACTTCCAACAAGAGCAATGCCTGCATGGAACTGGGTTCCCTCACCTGATGGTGCATTGTGTGGCCAACATTTTGGCATGTGCAAATAAGCAAGACAGGCTAAGAAAGAGAGAGAAAGGCCAATTTGACCTTCAGAGGCCATTGGATATATCATCAAGAATTTGCCTCTTACCACTATGTTTCCATTGCCTTACATATAAACCTGGTGTTTTAAAGTAATAATTGTAAAGGAATAACAATTATTTAAATTGAAGAAACCAGGAATAATGCAGTTTCCATGTGTGTTTCTTGCTGAAAAAATACATGAATAATATACTCACATGTATTTTCCTACATGCATGCGTATTGGCATTTATACACATATACATACCCAAGTACATAACAGTATAAGAGACACAAAAAACATTCACATGTTCATAGGAAGGAAATAAACCAGTGGTATCTCTCTATTATCATGTTGTACTTACTAATTTCTTGTACAAATGTGTTACAACTAAAGGCTTGAGCAAGTTGCACAAGCCTTAATTTCATTCTAAGGGGTTCCTTATATGTAAAGTTTAAGAAAAGTAAATTACATGTATAATATTGTGTATCCCTTGGGCAAGAGTCTTGCTCTTCTGCAGCCTGCTCCAAGCATGGTATAGAACATGCTGCAGGCAATCAGCGTGCCGTGTCCTATTCTTGCTTTTTATCAAATTTTGTTTTAAAATGTGTGCTCCATAATTCAAAATTTGTATGTAACAGTTGTTTCTGTAAGATTTCTCCACTTTTTATATACATGTAAATATATAAAAATCAATTCTGTTGTGCATTTTAGCTTGTGTAGCTGCCTCTGTAGAATCTCTTGGACATAATTGAATGTCTATTATGGTTGCGAAGGTACATATGGGGTGAATGGATATATGATAGTAGATAAAAGAACTTGTTATAAATGGTTGTGCGAGTGAATACACTGAAATGTGAAAGCTGAAAGGAGTTGAAACAATCGTGCATGCTCTGAGCTAGAGGCTTTAATCCTCAGTGTTTAAGCTATTTAATTATGGGTATAACGTTTTCCAAAGTTTTACTTTTAATAAATAATTCAGTACTGTAGTTTATTTCCTAAATATAGTTGTACACTTATCTCTAAGCTGAGATTCCTCTTATCCTTCCTTGTTGTTGTCTCGAAGTTCCATAGGAAGAGGTGATCTGAAAGGCAGCTGGCCTATATTTAAGAAAAAATTTAAGTATTCTTATATGTGTCTTCTGTACATGTATTTATATATACATATTATTTAAACTTAAATGTGAAACTTTAGAATTTTGGTGACTCCCTTTGTTTCAACTCCCTTAGTTAACGCTTTTCAGACTCATCTGGAATTTGTGAATGAGCGAGTGACTTGTATATCCAATCTTTGAATGAGTAGAATTGCTAACAAATTAATTTCCAATTGTGGTCTTATAGGAACAGATATGTGCACGTATTTCACATCTGTTACTTCTTAAGAAATAATCAAGAAAAAAAGGTAACAAGAGTTTCTCCTTTTCATCTCATTGTGTAAGGCCCTCATCACCTGTAAGTGTGTAATGTTACATAATTGTACAGTATTCACTCATGGGACTGTTTTCACGAAGTGTGATCATCTTGCCATTGTTGTTGATTATATAAATGTTATTATTGCTATATCTTGTGAAGAGAAAGAGTGAACAATTATCCAGAGATTTTGAATGCCGCCTTCTGCACTTTTTTTAAAGGGTGTACATCACATTTCATGACTTGTGAAATAAGCTAGTGTGCTATTGGGACATGGATAATTATATGAATCAATTATTAATAAATCTCTTTTCAGCTCCCTCCTACTATTCTTGAAACTTTATGATGTACAGAAAAAATTGCATACTTGTAGCCAATCCTTTATATTTTTGTTACCATTTCTTTTAATATAATTGCTATTTGATAATGCCTGTTTTATGGTATGAGATAATAAACAGAACTCTTTATCTTAGTTTGAAAATCTAGGTATGTTACCTTGATTAAATAATTGATTTGTTTGAATTATATTGTTACAGAAGTTTTCATGTATATTTATAAACCGTATTTGTTTCAAACTTCTTGAAAATATTTCCTTATGTACCTTTTAAATATTATTTTAGTAGTACATTTGGGGTATTGTTAAATTGACCATTAATGGGCATCAGCAATTTTTTTAAATCTCTTTTTGCAGTTGACAGAGGTATATTCTTTACTACCAAAGTTGACTACACTAGTCATGTTAAGATCTTTAAATGAAACTTGTAAACTTTGATATATATGAACTCATGTTTTCCCTACAGTTTTTTTTTCTTTTTTTATTCTGAAGTTCTGAATAAAATGTAACTGAATATTGTTTATTTCTTTGACTTTCTGTTCAAAGAAGTATTTGCTTTTTTCAAGCTCAAATCCTAAATTAATTAGTATTTTGTGAGCAAAGATTATAATTGTGTTTTGGTTTAGCTGAAGCACTTAATTAAGGCAATCATATGATCAGGAATGTTTGTAAAAAGAAATTTTATCTCAGGTATATGTGATCAGTAATTAATTTTTGCACAAATGTTTTCTTTCTAGAATATGTCTGGACAAAACTTCTGCCCTGTGAAGCAATAAAATGTAGATCACATCAGACCCAAGAATTTGAAGTTTTCAAATACTGTTCCATGTAGAGTACTGTTTCTCTTGTTTTGTCTTTATAAGACTGAAAGTAAGCTACATTATTCGTAACTACCCTTGCAGGATTAGAATGACCATGCTGGAGAGCTTTCCTGGCATTTGGTGGTATTTATGAAAATTTCCTTTCTACTTTTTTGAAAATAGTTTGAATTTAATATTGACATCACAAGTCAATCTGTTAGTGAACCAGTTGTATTATAGAATGTTGTATTTAAGGATGCTAAAAGTGGTAGGTCATTATGTTGGACTGTATTGGTAGATGCCTTCTTCAATGTATTAACGTTTGCCTTAAAAGAATCACTCAGAGCAATTCAAAATATACATTGGGACTAGTGTCTGATGCTTGTGAATGACTGACGATCATACTGACAGAAAACAAATTAAGTCGCATTGTAATATTTGAAAAGTGTAACAGGATTTGATTTCTAATAAAGAGGATGTTATACATCTTTTAATTAACTTACAATCTTTATTAAGTCGGGGAAGAAGCATTTTTAAAATTTGTTTACCACAGGTTGGTTTTATGTCAAAGCAAAGGAATAAAATAGGCAGCATGAACTCATTGGAAAACTAATGTGGCAGAATTCTGTTGTCTAACAATGAAGTTACAAATTTTCCAAACCAATAATTAGTTTTTATTCAAATTAGCATTGAAGTGACAATATATATTCTAAAAAGATTCAGTCAAGAGTTGGTTATAATTTTGTTGAACATATATAGTAGGAATGCACAAAAAATGTTGATTAAAATAAGACTGCCTTTTTCTTTTAAGAAAAAAATTAATTGACATATGTGATAGATCAGTGGAAAACTTTGCAAATGAAAACATAAGTCTTTGAATGCTACACAAAGAAAATGTTTACAACTTTTGAAGAGTTTATTTAATTTTTTATTAAACAATTTCTGTTAATGAAAATTGACATATTCACATCGTTATTGTAATGCTCCAAGGTTTAACATGTGAGGGACAGATTGTATTTTTTTAAATATTAAGTCGTTAAATAATTACTGTGTTGTTGTATTTGTTTATGAAGTATAATCTATTCAAAATCATTGATAACTATACAAATATATTGAAAATATATGAATTTATTTACCCTATAAACTTGAGTAAACAAATTTAAAACCTCATTTGCAATACTCCGTCCAATATTTTTGGATGTCTTTTGATCATAGTTCTGTGAAAATTGTTATGGAGAACTTGCCAAGCTTGTGGAAGAATAGCAAGACTAGTTAGAGGAAAGGAAGAAAAAAACTATTTTTGGGGAAAATTAAAAATAAAACGGATGAATGAGTCAAACAAACAAGAAACAAAAGTAAAAACAACTATTAAATTGTCTAGTTGCCCCAGCAACCAATGAAAAAATACTTAATGTACAGGAACATAGGCCATTCTGAATTAGCCTGAAGCTGATGACAGAATTCTTGGGAGACAATATTTAGTCAGAGATTAATATCTGATTCTATACATTTTCAGAGTAGTGTGTGGTTTGTTGTGGTTTTTGGTCCAGTCATTAGGGATTTTCACTTCTGTCTATCTCCAGACCGAATCACAGGTACAATCTACAGCACTGCTCTCTTCTAAATCAGAAAAGTTCAGGTTTATTAAATCTTCTTTCGTTCATTAGTCTTATGCTCTTTATCCAAACTTTCTCATGAATTAACGAACTGTGGAACTTGGCTGATGTGAGCAATGAAGTGACACAGCTCGTGATCCCTCCTGGAAACATGTATTTTTAATGCCTATACTCTAAGTTGATGTGATCTGGAAACTTGGAACAAGAAAACAAGACTGTTGTGCAGGGGCGGATCCAGGATTTAACTTAGGGAGGGGTCCATGAAGGGAAATACCATGGTTTGTGAGCATCTCACTGGAATTTTTTTTTTTTAATAACTTCTTGGAACTGCAATTTAAGTCATTCCTATTTATAAATGTATAAACTTAATTTGAAGTTTTCATTTAAAAAACTTAAAAGATTGTTTTTTAAATACAAATTTTTACTTTTGACATTCCTGCTAACAAGTCCATTCACCGCTTCAGATTTACTCAATATAATTTCAACAGTAATTCACATGTAACCAAAAATGTTTCGGCATTCCATTTAATTATGAACAAGATTATAAACATTCAGTGGTATTGAATATGAGGGCAAAAGTGGAAACATTGAAATATATGTTGGATATTGAAAATAAAGTACGTTAATTTTTTCCTAATGCATGGGCAGAGAAAGATAGTGAAATATCACAGTGCTTTGCTCATGTTCCCAAGTAGGAATGGAAATCTATAAAGGCAAATTAAGCCATATTTTTATCTTGTGAAGTTGACTTTTTACACAGATTTTATAAGTTTGTCTTGGTCCCTTCAATGTGCATACTAATTTTGTTTGAAGTAAGAAAACTTTTATTATAGCTATTGTTATCTCTTTTGGATCTCTATCTTATCTATCCTGGGATCTGCCACTGCTGATGTGCCAATCCATGTTTAACAACTTTTTCCTCAGTTTAGTTTAATAAAATTTGTTGCTGGTACTTGAATGAGCTAACAATCTGAATGAATTATAGGACATTACTCTTTCCTCTCATAGTATCTTCAAGGTTTTTCCCACAATGTACAACATAAACTGGGTGAGATTTTTTTTTGTCGACTTGATACTGAATCATTATTTATTTTATGCCTTTTGAATCATTTTTATTTTTCATTTATGCATTTATTTATTAGCACTACTGAACAGACCAGTATGAAAGTCCTACTAAGTGTGATTTTTTTAAATTTTAGTGTTAAATTTCGAAATTGATTTATTTGCAATAGGAATGATTGCTTGTGCTCGCTTTGGAAACAATCAACTTCTGTTGGGTGTTGATCTTAGTCGAAGAAATTATATTAAGCTTTAATTTGGTACAGGTACGCCCAGTATAAACAGTAATACCGGACTTTACATATTTTTACAAGCTTTTATTTAACATCTTCGTTTGTATGTTGTCCTTCCGTTTCAAAATTGGTAACTGATATTCCGACCACTTCAAAGTTTCCGCACAAGCTGAAATTTTACAAAAGTGTAGTTTGCATGACGTTACATCATTTTCGTACCAGAATCTACACCTAAAGGGTGGAATGGGGTTATGTACGTTGTATTATAAGGTTTTGTATTGGTATTAAGCTTAATCTCTCTGAACGAACGAGTTTTTATTTTACACGACAGCAGGGTACGGGTTACACACGCCATATTGGTGAGACAGGTTACACTGTGTTTCTGAAAA
Source organism: Laupala kohalensis (assembly GCA_002313205.1). NCBI lineage: Eukaryota > Metazoa > Arthropoda > Insecta > Orthoptera > Trigonidiidae > Laupala > Laupala kohalensis. Next base: position 407,099 of record NNCF01128158.1, on the reverse strand, counting down.
GTGCGCAGTCATCCTGAAAATAATTACCCGCCAACACAACGATTATTCTCGTATTGAATTCTGGAACCCTAAACCAAATTTTAGTCTTAAGGACATCACAGCATCAAATTACAGTTTTCACATCAGTCTCAATTCTTTTTAACAACTCGTATCGCTAATTCATCGAAACGTTTCAAAATATTTTTTTTAGTGTAAAGATAATAAACGTCATATCAAACATTCTTAAACTATTACAATTCAACATTTTCGAAATATCATTTCAATTTTTTAAGAACATTAACAAACATTTTCTGAGCCCAAAGAATACAAGTTTTTAGGACATCAATTTTTCTTTGTATTTCTGGAATTTAGGAACATTCAATGATTTTGTAAGCACATCAGCGATGTGGTCTGACGGACAATATTCAAGAGAGAAAAGTCCTTTTTTTTTTTTTTGATAATATGGTAACGTATGTCTGTGTGTTTGCTACGCCTATTTACCACTCCATTTTTTATTAGGTCCATAGCACTTTGGTTGTCAATCATTATTTTCGCAGGAATAGTTTTTCCAGTAATACCCTCAATACTTTTTTTTACGAAGATGAGTTCTCGGCATCAATCGGCAGCTGAGATGTACTCGGCTTCACAAGTTGAAGTTGCGACCACCCGTGCACCAGGTTACGGGTCCACCGCAATAATATATTAAGAAGCCAATTGTGCTCCTGCGAGTTTCTGGATCATTGGTGAAATCGGCATCGCAGTACGCTACTAACTCTTCAAGTACATTTTTAGGGAACTGTATTCCAGCTTCAGTTGTTCCGCAGACGTAGCGTAGGGTCTTCGTCAAGTTAGCGAGGACTTCATTTGTAGGATTTTCAACTTTACGACTGCACACGCCAAGTCTGGGCGAGTTCTTGATGTTAGGTAAAGTAGTGATCAGACTGCTCCACGAAACGGGCCTTTTATCACACTTTCTGTTTAGGTATTCGTCTAAGTTTTCTGGACGATAGGAGCTTTCGAGGAATTGTAATTGTTCATCCCATAATTTTCAATGACTTGTTCGGTATACGATATTTGTGAGAGTCTGATGAAATCAGCGATTTCAATTTTGACCGATTTTCACACGAGGTCATTTCAAATTCTCTTTCCAACATTTTCAGTAGCCGATCCATTTTCTTCTTGTTTTTGGCTAGTACGTAGCAGTCATCTACGTGAATAGCAAGGATCAGGCTTTTGTCAGTGTTTGTAAAAATACACTACTCTGGTTTTAGAGGTTTCAGTTCACCTTGTTTCACGAAGGTCGTAAATCTTTTATTCCACTGAAGGGGAGTTTGTTTCAGCACAGAGAGAGAATTTGAAGTCGACAAATCTTGTTTCCTTCTTCAAAACCAGCGGGAGTCTCAATGTCAAATTTGCCCATGAAGTAATTTTCTCTGACAGCAACAGCTACCATGGTTCGTAGAGCTGTAGTGCTTGCAACGGGATTGAATGTTTCAGTGTAACCAACACCTGAACGTTGTTCACAGCCACGAACGACGAGAGGGGCTTTGTATTTTCCGTCGTCTTTTATTTTTTTAAATCCATCTGTTACTTAATATTTTATTCTTGTCAGCATTCTGGCGATCAACGACATCCCAAGTTTGTTTGATTTTTTTTCCTTCAAAGATTGAACTACTTCGTCAATGGCTTTTTTCCATTTGTCTTTTTCAGGTCCTTCTGTAGCTTATTGGTACGTCAGCAGAACGTAGTCCTTGAGCAGAACAGACTGAGCTCTGTTACGTTTCCTTCTTCCAAGTTCATGATTTTCACTAGGTGCAGAAGCGCCTTCGTCCTCTGAAGATTCTTCAAAACTTTCTTCATCCGTCGGCGTCGCACAGTTGCAGATCGCACGTCAAGTTGTTAGGATCTTCTGATTCAACCTCATCGGATGATTCTTCATCATGTTGGAGTTCTTCCAGAATGGCCGGCTGTTCATTTTCCAAGACTAATGATACCGTGTCATCATCAGGATCCACGGGAAAATTGCGGAAAAGACAGTTTTCTGATCACTATTTTTCTTTTTTCCTTATCCGTCTATAAGCGTTATTCGGGTAACCGATGAAAATTAGTGATATTACAAATATGGATGTGGGGATCATAAAATTAAAAAAGGGGGGTAATGGTGCCGTTATCCTGGGATGTGAAACAGAAGAAGAGATAAAAAAACTAAAAGATGAAGTACAAGAAAAATTTGACGATTTCCGAGCAATAGAACCTAAGCAGGTTACACCAAAATTGAAGATAATAGATATTGATGAAGAAGAAATAAAAGCAAGTGATGCGGATCTGGTATCTACAATAAAGAAGCAAAATAGAATGGAAGAAATAAATAAAGATTGTCACATTCGAATCGTAAAAAGAATTGTAAAAGACAGAGGAAATGATGCTAAAAACACGAGGAAATCAACAAAGAATTTTTAATTATAGAAGTCGATGAGCGTACACAAGAGATTGTGCTGAAACGAGAGAAAATTAATGTTGGCTGGCGAAAACGTAAAGTGTACAATTACATCAGTGTTAAAAGGTGTTTTAAATGTTGGGGTTTCTTTCATATGGCAAGAAACTGTAAGAGGAATGTAGTATGCTACAAATGTGCAGGAAACCATGAAACGGCAGACTGTAAAGAAGATAAAAGCTAAAAAACGAAAAATTTAATTTGAATATAAACGACAAACACGAAGCCATCAATGTAGAATGTCCGACATACAAGAGATTCCTAAATGAGGAGAAGAAAGGAGCAGGATGGGAGGATAAAAAGGAAAAAAGAATATAGCAACAGCAGATGAACAAAGAGGACATTATGTATACTAACGCGCAGAACCTTATAGCGCATAAAGATGAAATAGAAAATATGGTTATCAAAAAAATTAATCCAGCTGTGCTTTTATTGTGAGAGACAAGATTAACGGCAGAAATCGAAGATAGTGAAGTGAACTTAAGATGCTATAGTGTAGTTAGATGTGACGGGGAGAATAGATATACAGGAGGTGTATTCATACATGTGAGGGAGAACATAACAAGTGAAGTGTTAATGATAAAGAAGATACCTGCACACTGTTGGAATATAGGAGTGAAAGTTAATAAAAACGGTTACAATGGTGTGATATCGACATACCATTCACCAAGTGCATCTGATGGTGAATTTATCCAGTTTTTGGAAGAGGTTGTGGAAGAATGTATGTCTCACAATGAATTCATAGTTATAGGAGACTTCAATATAGATTGTAAAACTAATTCTTTTTATTCAAAGAAACTACAAACTAAAATGCAGAGCTTAGGAATGAAACAATATGTGAACAATGCAACAAGAGTAACCAGGGATAGCCAGACAAAATTTCATATAGCAAAATAGATGTTGAAGTGATCCATCAACCTAAAATAACGGACCATGCATGGATAAAAGTTGAACTGAATTTGAGTAGTAGAGTGACGCACTTTAGAGAGTTGCTTGCTAGGAATTATAAAATGTTCAATGTTGATAATTTTGTTAAGTTAGTAAAGACAAATTTAGAGTCTAATCTTGAGAGTACTGAGACTAGGGTAGATAAATTGGTTCAGTGTGTAGTAAATGCCCTAAATGTAAATGCTCCGGTAAGAAAATTAAAAATCCGAAAAGTATGGGATGGTAAAAAATGGTTCTCAGATGAAATAAGAGTGGCAGCAAATAGGAGCGATGAGACATTTAGGAAAGCTAGAGAAACTCGTTCAGATTTAGATTGTATGCAATTTAAACATGAAAGAAACAGTAGTTAAACTAGTAAAGAAAACAAAACAGGAATTCTATGAAAATCAGATAGATCTCAATAAGGGGAATCGGAAAGCAATGTGGAAAACTTTAAAAGAAATAATTCGAGGTGAACCAAATAGGGGATTGGAAATTAATAATATAGATTTTGAAATTGTAGACCCGAATGAAGTTAGCAATTGGGCAGACGCATTTAACCTTTATTACATAAGAAGCATTGAGAATATAATGAAGTCTGTACAAAGTGATACGAATGGTGGCAATAGAAAAATGACCATATTTGTTATAGAGAATAAGGGATCCATAGAAAACTTTGAAATGATACATATAGAACAATTAGAGCAGATTATTAAGGAATTAACAAAAATTAAAGGAATAAGTAGCGATATTTTGAAAATAGCTCTTCCTGTAATAAAATAGGAATTCATAAATGTTATAAACGATTCGTTAGCGGATGGGTGCATCCCAGAGGGTTCGAAAACTCCCACAGTAATGCCTTTTCCAAAAGTTGCAAAACCCAAAAAACCAAGTGAATTTCGACCTATTAATTTACTTCCTGTTTATGAGAAAGTGTTGGAAATAATAGTAAAAAGACAAGTAGAGACTTTCTTAGAAAATAATTGTATAATAACAGAACATCAATCGGCATTTAGAAAAAACTGCTCATGTGAAGCAGCAATTCAATCAGTAGTAGACGAGTGGAAAGTAACCATAGTGAAGGTAAAATGATACGAAACATATTCATGGATCTGAAACGAGCTTTTGAAACGGTAGATAGGGAGAGACTATTAAATAAACTATGCCACTATGGTATACGGGGAAAAGTTCTTGAATTGTTTACGTCATATCTCACGAATATGAAACAGCAAGTTAGATATAAATGTATTTTCTAGTTGGCAACTACAGACTGGTGTACCACAAGGATCTGTGCTGGGACCATTGTTATTTATAATGTATATCAATGATATAATTAATTTCTGTCTAGAGAGAAGTAGTATTAAACTATTTGCAGATGTTACATTACTGTATGTGCTAGGGGAAAGTGTTTTAGATATAGAACAGAAGATGAAATGAAAAAAACATAATATGAAATAACAGAATAGAAAAATGGATGAATAACAACAAATTACAAATGAACGCGGATAAAACAAAATTTATGATTATCAGGAGCGCTAGAAAAGAAGCGAGAGCAAATATTACATTAAAATGTTTAAATGGAACTGAAATAGAGCGTGTAGAAAAAATAAAGTACTTAGGAGTTAAGATTGACGATAAGTTAAGATTCAAAGATCACTTTGACAACATGGTTCGGAAAGTAGGGGAAAAAATAATTTTTTTAAACAGACTTGGGAACTATATACCGGCTTACGCTAGGTATATCGTGTATATGACGATAATATCTCCTCACGTTGAATATTGCTCAACAATTTTGATAAATATGGGGAAACGGAATTAAAAGCACTACAAAAAATTCAAAACCGAGCAATGAAAGCAATTCTGCATTGTGATAAGTACACGAAAATAGATGATATGCTCTACATACTACAATTTTTGACAGTACGACAGCGACTGCATTTAAATGTATGCATATTTGTTTATAAGATAGTAAATGATTTGATGCCCAGAAATTTGAAAAATATGTTACGAATTGTAGGACAAGGTGACGTAATTCAGACTACACAATATGACAATATTGTAGTTCCTTTTAGAAAAACAACCAATGCACAAAATAGCGTGTTCTATGAAGGCATCAAAATGTACAACGCATTGCCTAACGAAATAAAAGTATGCCAATCATTGACTTCGTTTAAACGTCTCTTGAAGGAATGTGTCAAGTCACAGATATAAAGAATGCCGACGATATCGCGATTACAAGCGGCGCGGTGTTTGGTTTGTTTCAACATTCGTCGTCGACGCTGCTGCATCCGTCAGCGAAATGATGATGGACGCTGACATGCAGTCTGGGAACGTAAATTGCAAGATGCAATTTTTAGTTATAATCTTATTACTGTATTAGGATACATGTCTTATAATTTATTACTGTATTAGGGTACAATTCTTATATTGATTATATTTTATATGTATATAAAAATAGCTGAGAAGGCTAAATAAATAATCAATCAATCGGTTTCCTGCTTCTCTTGTCCAATTTTCTTAGGTGGCCTTTTGCGTGGACAATAGCTTCACAACCGAATAATTTGAGATGTTTCAAATTAAGTGGTTCACCATGCCACATTTCGTATGGCGTTTTATTTTCAAGAGCAGAATTCGGGCTCCGATTCGTGAGGTATGTAGCTACGTAGAGAGCTTCTCCCTCATGTCATCAGGAAAGTTGGGAGTCAAATAGCAATGCTCGAGGTTTCTGCATCAGTGTTCGGTGAAGACGTTCAGATTTTCCATTTTCTATTCCTTTTTCAAGAGCCCAATTTTTTATTTCATTTGAAGCATTTTCTCTTGCGTTGTCAAACCTGATTTTGTGTACTTTGAGACTCCATTTTGCTTCAAATTGCGCAACTTCATTCATTCATCAGAGTTTTAGTTACATCTTATTTTTCTTTTAAGAGGAAGATAACTGAATAATAGGTGAAATCGTCCATTAGTGCCATAAAATATTCATGGCCGTCCCATTTCTCAAGGGGACAACACACATCAAAATGTAAAATTTCAAGTGGGCGAGTAGCTCTCCTCCAGTGATTTTCATATGGCATCCTGGTTTGCTTGGCGTCTGTGCAGACGTCACATTCTGGTGATGATAAGTTTTGAANTCTGCTGATGATAAGTTTTCAATTTTTCTGATTTTCCTAAGGTTTTCGAGATTTTTGAAACTCAAATTTTCTGTACCACATTGTTACGTTCTCTTTGGCCGCAGCTAAGAATGACTCTGTCAAACTGACTCGCGAAAAGGCAGTACAATGTACAGACCTTCATCATTTTTGTGGCCTGTCATGACTTTGTCCATTTTAAGTACATATTTCTTCCGTATACCCTACACGTGGAGAATATATGTGATAACTTTCGGTCAAGTGAAAATGGCGACCAGCCGGGACTCGAACCCGGGTCTCTTGCTTTGATCGCAAGGGTGTTAACCGCTACACCACCAACTGTACATCCAGACCTAAACCCCGGAAGACCTGAGACACATCCCCATACAGGAGATAAGTGAACTGGGTGGAAATGGTGTACAGTTGTGGAAGGCGAACTGGTGGTGTAGCGGTTAACACCCTTGCGATCAAAGCAAGAACCCGGGTTCGAGTCCCGGCTGGTCGCCATTTGTCCATTTTAGTTATCACGACTGCGTCATTTTTAAATTGGACAGCTCCACCACGAGTGGTAATTTTATTGACGCTGATCAGATTGGTAGACAGCTCTGGAATATAGAGTACGTCTGTCAGAATGCAGTCTTCGAAGTAGATGTCACCCTTCACCAACGCTGTCATTTTTAATTCATCTTTGGTCACTTCATTTCAGAGGAAATTTCGATTTTATTCCTCAGAACTTTGGCGTTGTTATATGCGATGAGCATCCGGAATCGATTATCCATGTGAGAGCATGGTCATGGATCGATCCTTCAATGGTCAGGAATGCAGCCCTTGAATCATTTTTGGGCGTATTTATTCATTTTGCTTTGACCTGAAGACAATTTTCCGATTGGTGATTCATCTTTTGCATACCTGCAGGCCTTTCCGTCCGATGACTTCTCAGGACAGTTTTTAGCAACATGGTTTGCCTCCTTCCTGCATTTAAAACAAATCAAGCCTTTTTTATTGTCAGCTTTGAACGCAACTTCGGGGGCAGACTGACTCTTATACGCGTTATTGCGCTGTTCTTCAGTCAACAGACGGGACGTCAGATTTTTTAGGNCACGAAGTAGTTATACGCGCCGGGGAGGGCAGAAATGATTCGATGCACCAATTCCTTGTCTGTTATCACGTGATTTGCGTTTTTTAACTGAACAACTAGGTTTTGTAACTCCGCGATGTCTTTGGCGACGTTTTCAATTCTAAAGTTGAAGGATGTTCGCAAAACGTTTCTTTTCAGTTGTTCAATATCACCTAGGTAGATAAGAATCTGGTTGTACATCTCCTGTGCTGTTGTACACGACATAGTGTACTGTCTTACAGCTCATAGATACAATCGCCTTCTGAGCATGAGCATCTGTCAGTTTATGTTTCATTATCGAGCTTTACATCAACCGTCGAGACGACGTTGTAGATGTTCGTCGCTTTCAACGCAATATCCAGTTGAAAACACCACATCGTGAAACTACCGGAGTCTTCTAGCTTCTGTATATTTCACCAGTTGTCTTTCGACATTTTTACTGAAGTAAACTGACGCTTACCTCGGATTTTGTTTCACTTTATCTCGACCGACAAACACGGCATGCAACGACACAGGGAACCAGAGTATTGGTTTTACTTTTCACTTCGCACCAAGTAAATAGAACGAACAAGTTTTTATTTTACACGACAGGAGAGTCTGTGGGTTGCTCGTAGAGTCGTTGAGCCCTTCTCATCCTTACGGACCTCAACTTTACCGTTATCCCTTTTGGCCCCAGTCTATTAGCAGAGCTACTCACTGAAGGGCCCCTTCCTCTCATCCAGGGAACCGGGCAGAGAGGTCTGTCCAGGGGATACCCCCTGGGCGGGAGGTGGGAGGATACCCACCTCTCCCAGCATTCGCTCTGGTGGGTGGAGATGTACCTAGTCCACATCTCTACCGCTATCTGCACTAACGGTAGCCGAGCAGCAATCGACCGGAGATCAGAGCCTCCTTACCGTACCCCACGGGTGATGGAACCATACTGCCCGGCAGAATCCAACCCAGATAGGGGCGTCAGGTGCAAGCACCTGAGGGATTGTGCCCCTCCCTGCCTACTTGGTTTTAAGTGCTGAGTGACACTCGGAGGGTTGTCAGCCCTCCTACCACTTACGAGATTGCGTCGGGATTGGTTCGTTACCCAGGATTTCGGCCTAGGATTGAGTACAAGAGCCGAGGATAGGCGAAGGCGATATGTGGATTCGTATAGATTGGAACAGGAGGCATACGCATTGCTATTTTACTCCAAACGACTCGATTGGAAAATTTGAAGAGCTTGAAACGAGCATTAAATCGATAAACGGAGCAGGTGGTGATAGTTGGGGATTTTAACGGTAAATCTGCAGATTGGGGGAAATCCGATCTGACAAGAGAAATAATATTGTGTGCGAGTTTGTCGCAATAAATGAACTGGTCATTTTGAATTCGGGAAGTGAACCTTCGAACGAGGCGGCACTGCATCAGTAATCCATCTGCCTGTAGGTTTTACCAACATTGCTGGAAATACATAGAAATCTCTTAAATTGCGATGAACCTCACCGCCAGGTAACATATTAATTATGTTGAATGATAATGGGAGACGGGACCGAAATTCGAACTCGGGACGTTGAGCTTAGCGCGCTCATGTGCCATCCCGTTCGCCTACCGGCCCCATTAACATTTAACTTGCGAGACCCAAAGACCTCTGAAGTGGTCTCATAGAGACTACACTCCTCATATGAGAAATTTTTGTTTTGTTGATATTAGTATATAGAAACAAATCATTTAAAGTACCAGTGGCATTTGATAGCAACACAAAAGACGAAATGTATTTTGTTAATTGTTCACCAAAATGTTTCAGGTATACAATAAATACGCATTTTGTACAAGAAAATGTATGGCAAAGATATACTAGCAACACATACAAACAGGCATGAAATAATATTTTTAAACAGCTGAATTTTTAGTGGTACCGAAAATATTTTTTCTCCTGTATCGGCCAAAATAAAAAGGTTTAAATGAATTGTGATGCTCCCTTCCATTTCCCTCTACACGTTACTTATATTATCATTTTGAAAATGTTACGTTTGGCTGTCAATACTGAAATAAAATATAGACAAAACTTTAGGTATAATATTTTATTTGAATTCCTATACAAAGATAGCGAAAGAAAACTTAAACACAAATAACATACATACGTGAACTTAAGGCGCAAGTACAGCCAAATCCGGAGGATGGCTTTGAGGATTGTGTGCAGCATTGTCTGAAAGAATGTTACCAATCAGAGACGTAAAAGCGTTTAAGGATGACGCAAGAAGAACGTTGCTGAGAAAATGAATAGAAAGATGGGATCGCGACCCCAATGTAAGTTGGACTCATCTTCTACTTCTCACAAGTGCTATCTGGACACGGTTGCTTTGAGTGATACATCCTTAAGTAGAAGCTCTGCTACCTGCCTGTTTCTTCATGAAGTAGTCTCGCGATGTTTCCACGGAGAGACGTATGGGCTCAAGAAGTGATGGGTTTTTAGCGGGTGGGAGTCCCATACACTAGAGACCTACAAGTATGATCTTACATGTAGGTCTCTACAACACACACGGGTCTTATAATACAGCCTACTTATAATACCCTGACAGTGCATAAGTGCGTGAAACATGTTCATTATACGCGAGAATTTGATCTATGTGTATTCCTAGAAAATTTTGACACTGCACCTGCTTTATAATTTGGCTGTTCAACTGAATATTAATCCTATCAAGTATACTTTCACAGTTACGGTGACTTAAGTTGGAATATTATACATTTATATTATCCCTTGCTTGCTTCTGGAGAGTAAATTAGTTTATTGTCCTCCTCTTGGTCATATGCAGTTTGTACTGCTTTTTTGACAATAAATTTATTAATATTCAATTTTAACTGGAGATTGAGGCAGATATTTGTCATTTGTTCATCTAGAGTTAGTTTTTTGTTTACTATTGCATATTGTAGTTGTCATCAGCACAGGACACAAATTTATAATTAATAAATAAATATATATAAATAATTATTGTCCTAATATAGATCTTTGTGATACTAGTGACGTGACTTATTAATGATGATCTAATTTTATTAATAGAATAGTCATTTTCCCAATATAACACACCATATTGTTTTCGATTGGTCAAACATGATTTAAGGTCGAACATTTTAAAATTTATCTTACCACTTAATCCTAAATTTTCTTCAGTCATTTATGTGGTAAACTATCATATTCCTACGAGAGAACTATAAAAACACAGACATTTTTCCTAACGCTTTCAAGATTCTGGACCACATTGTGTATGAAGTCTATAGCATCTGTAACAGTGGACTTTTTATTTCTAAAACCATATTTTGGAACTAGCACCTTCATATTCCCGTTCAAGAGCGAAAATCTTAAAGGCATCTTCATTCCATTCAAATTTTTCTGAAGTTTTTATTTTTTAATGAAAGTAAATTATAATGTTTGGCTGAATTGGTATGATTGCGAATGCTATTGTTACAGCTGTTATATGAAAAGTTCCCCTCTCACGGAATAAAAGTAGCAATTATCAAAATAACTCGTTTAAATAATAATCATGTATATTTGCCATGTTATGATTTCTTAATATGTATGTGGTAAATTTCAAGTAGTTTTTGCAATTTTCTTTTCCTTTAATGAGCGGGGTTTACATTCATATTCGGTTTTGCACGGTTCGGTTCAATTTCAGGGCGAAAGTATTTTAGGCTCCTTCAAGTCACACATAAACATGTTTTCCTTGCAACAAGAGCATATCTATCACACCAGTGTCATAAAAAATTTTACAATTTTTTTGAGACTTGCAATAATCTCTATTTTTTATTTTACTGTATTACAAAAGTTTAAGAGAATATTGGTGTCCAAATTTACATGTTTTAATGATTTTTACTTGTCAATCACGGGTGAAGGACCCATGGGCCGTTGAACGGAATTAATGGGAGGATTGCCCTTGCTTGTTTCCGGAGAGTAACTTGGTTTATTGCCCCCCACGTGGTCATATGCATTTTGAAAGTTTATTATTATTATAATTATAATGACCATGATGTTGGCGAACCTTCAAGCCTCAATTACAAAATAGGCGGAGTCTCAGGGACAACTTCCCCTGCCTAGGTACGCTACTGCACTGAACTAGCGACCAAGAGCTGTGTGAAGGCTGTGTTAATATAACCACTGGCGAGGCGACCTGGACTATCGCATTTTTTCCACTCTCCCCAAAAATTTCCTTTCTCTCTTATAAGTCCTGGGAATTCCAGCGCTCACGTGATGATGGCTGGAGACTCCTTTGTGGTAGCGGGAGTGGAGACGATGGGACCTGTTCACAGTACTCAAACAAGTTTGCCTGGCCCTAAGAAAATTTTAACTTAATCTCGTTGATATTACCGTGACGAGAAGTGGGATTTGAGCCCTGACAAATATCAATATATTAACAGTCTGCAACAACAAACAGTTTGTTGTATCTTGAGAGAGAGAGTGAGAGGGAGAGAGTAGGGGTATTTTATGAAGCTTGACTTTACATTTGGTACATCATAAATGTTGGAAATTAGTGGACAAATTTTGATAATAAAAAATTTAGGGACAAATTTTGAAACATTTTCTTAATTGCTTATATCTCGCAGTACCGTGTTCTTATTGAGGAGTTGAGTTACATAGATTACTGAGACAGGGAACATATCACATGAAAATTGGCAAAAACTCCACTGCCAAAACAGTGTAATGATAGCAACCCTTCCTCCCTTTAGTGTATGTTAGAGAATTAATAGAAGACAATAATTTTAACCACATGGACAATCTAGGACGTAACACTATATACCTTTGCCACAAGCATTGAATTGAGCACAAAGACAGTAAAGACTGGTTCAAGTCACTGTGAAACATATTTTTGTCAGACAATTTGAATCAAAGTTTCACTCAAAACTTGATAAAGACCAATCCATGTGCTTACAATATTTAAAGCATGGCAAAAAGAGGAAAAATTGAATAGTAACAAAAATTGGATTGAACAATTTCCTTACAAGGTAGATTGAATTTTAACTCAAATAAATTTTAGAGTGTAAGTTACCAACGATGCAAACTGTTCAATTAACCACATTATAATTATGAACTAAATAAATGAATGGTATTTTTAACCTATGTTAATATTTTTGATTGAGATGTAGTTTATAAATTACAAATTTATTAACCAGAAAAGATTTATAACCTGTAAATACCCACTGAGGTAATCACAAATTACCTTTTTGTGGGACTGGTTCATGTATAATACAAAAAATGAAATTTTAATCTAAAATGAATAGAAAACAATCTCTTAAACAAAACTAAAATATTATACAAGTAAAAGTTCTAAAAAATATATAAAAAATAATATAAAACTAAACGTAATATTGTAAAGTAACTAAAATATAATTTTAAAAAAAGTTCAAGAAAAACAAAATTCTGTCCATTTGCAACTGAATCATACACAAAATATTTTCACTTCTTCTCTTGTGTTTTTTTTACTGTACTTCGTCTCTAATTACTAACAGAGACCATACTAAAGAAAAAGATATCATTATGAAATAAACATGGTGGAAAAATATTCCAAACATTCTGATTTACTTTTGCCATAAAGATAATTTATTTGCATTCTCTGAACAAAATATAGAGCAAAAACTATTCACACTCTTTGTCATATTAAAAATATTACAGATTCTCCTTTAAAGTTGTAACACAAGTCCACGCAGTACAATAAAAACAGCTTATACATAGCAATAAAAATAATACATGTACAAGCTGTAGGCACTAAATAAGTAAAAAATATGTAAATGCCAATTCATCGACTCAATACTGCCCAGATTACTTTAAGCAATAACATTAATGTTAAACTGCGCACTTAGTGTTTCTCACTTTCCTTCTGATGCGCAAACAACCACTGTGACAGCTCCAAATACAATTGTAAAGAACAACACAAATCAGCATTCCCAAATATGTTCTCAAGTGGGTAAAGCGTGAAGGTGACCATAGAACAGAATATTCCAATTGTTCCTTGCCATCTGAAAGAAAGAAGAATAAAATTAGTTGTTCTCGGGTCACATTGGTAATTTATAAGTTACAAGAAATCCTTAGTCAAATTATCCCACAACATGCCCCAAAGGTGCCCATGGGGGTTGGAGAGGGTAGAGCTCCACAATTTCTTTGACCTTGGCACTAGGAGGAGGAGATGTGGTCAGCATCTCGCTCCGGTCGATTTGATCCCAAGACCCTGGTACTCATTTTACAGCAGGCTGAGTAAGCCTGGTAATCAGTCTGGATATTGAGGTGTGACGAAAAATCCACACTTCACCGGAAATCGAACCCCTGGCCATCCAGTCAGCAACTCAGCACTCTACCCACTGAGCCACAAGAAATCCTCAAGAAAGAAAAAAAATTTACAAAAAGTGGGAGGTACCCTAATATTCCCATACATGAATAATCTATAGTTCGATAATAACTTGTACATGTAAATTTACAAACATAATGCGGAGGAAAAAGGATTGAATATTAAATAATGAAGTTCTCAAAAGAGCAACGTCGGGACTTGCATCATCGCCGAGCGTCCGTAGGGGGACGCGTAACTCGCCGTGGGAGATTTTTTCCTAAAATTTGGAGGCAACGGAGGCGGATTAATAACGACGAGAAGTGGGGACGAAGTGATAAAACGGAGGAGCGAAGCAGTAAGAGCTCTTCTTTGGCTTCTTGCTGTTTTACATTACATTAGATTGACTTAGGAGGTTCACTCAGAGAGATTTTACTTAGAACTTCACAAAGAATTTCACTTGAAACTTAACTCAGATTGAGATATTTCATTCCAAGTACTTCGAGTTGTTTCATGGATTATTTTCGACTTCGAAATAGTTTGTTCAGAGATCACAAGACATTTTATATTTGTGGGGCATCATTTAGACTTGGGAATGATGGCTCAAGTAGTGCACATTACGAACAATGCTTGGTGAAAAGGGGTTCGGGTAACTTATACAGTATTGTACCAGGAAATAACATCTAATCACTACAAATGCAGCAAACAAGTAGCTTTAACTTAGAGCAAATCTATACGATATCCTCCAAATTCTGATTTGTATTTGTCATGATTCAATGAGGGAATGAGGAATTCAATGCTAGTGAAAATCTCACTTGATTCCACCAAATGAATTTAACTCTTGTGTCCTCCCATTCCATTCCATTCCATTCCATGAGTGTAGATGCTACATTATCTATCTGCATTTACTGAAGAATAACCTACTTCCCAATATAAATAGTAAGAAAGAAGATAAGAATAAGTATGGAATGACAATACACATTCAAAGGCTTCCATCATTAATTACAGATTCAATTTAACAAATAAGATATTTCATAAAATATCCATAAAAATATTAAAATGAACATATCTACAGAAAAGTTGTCACAAAGATATATTCAAATCAAGTGAATACGAATGATATATATGATTAATGGAACTGATATTCCAGATAAAATCTCGATGTTAATTTGGAACGGAGGAGTGCTGTGCTAGCTTTACTTTGCAGACTGATATTGGGAGGACTCCAAACCAACTGATCGGAAAGGGGGTGGGGGTAGGTATATATTTATATTTTGTTTTTAGAGATAGGTAGGTATCAACATATCAAGTCAATAAACATATTTTAACTACATTTTTTATAATTTCTTTTAATAGGCAATTCTAAGTCAAAAGGGCTTTACATCACATTTTGGAGAGGAGAATATTTTAGAAGAAGTTCTGGGTTGCCAGTGAGAGCAAGAAGTTAAATTAACATTAGAAATAGGAGAGAGGAAACCCAATTAAAAATTTTGCCCCCAGTTCAGCCAAGCAAGGACTCTAACCCATGTTCAACAGTAAGAAGAGTCGGTAAGTCAATCTAATGTAATGTAAAACTACAAAATAAGTCATAATTTTGAAATTTGCTTCTAGAATGTTTTTTAAATTATTGTAGAAGAAATAACAAGACAAGAATAATTTTTTTGTTTATCACACACATCATTAATAAGGCACATATAAGAAATTTGCTAGGTTAACACATAAGCAAATCAAAATTCTTGGTAATTGAGCATTTGGCTAGATGTCACTCAAATCAGCCCACCCTGATTGATAGCACAAAGATTGATACTTCTTACAACTCGGCACATGTTAACTCACCGTTACTGATTACTAATTATACTACACCACCTCTAATTAATTTAGCATAAAATCAAAAATATACATCGTGTGAAGTTGGCCACTTACATTTTTCTTCCAGATTAATTTCAAGACTTGTTCACACCCTCATCTTCTGCCGATCTTACACAATTGGCCTAACACAATTTATTTTTTGTTGTAATGAGTCCACCAAACCGAAGTATTTTACTAGCATAATATGCCGTATTACTTGTATTTTACTAGCATAATAGCACCAAAAATGTTACTTTACATATACTACAACAATTACTAGTACAATTTGCCCTCATGTTAGTCCAATATCACTCGCCTCTGGAAGAGCATATGGCACTTTTCAATTCCCTAGCAAAAACCGCAGAAGCATCATCAATCACCAACCCCTTGAATAATACAGGAAAAGGAATTGTACAAAATGTTCAGACAATTTATTTCATATAAAGGCAACCATTCTAGATTTATCTAAAACAACAATATTGAACACTATCTTAAAAATTAATTTATTGTATTATCTATCGATTTAATATAATCTAAATAATTCTTTATCTTTATATCTCCTGGCTTACCGAAGACCGCAACTCCATAACCCACATGTCGAACACCCATTCTGTAAGAACACGTTGGAACCAGTATTTCATGAATAACTGTTTTACTTAAATAGTACAGCCAAGATGGTCCTCCAGATGGAAGTAATGTTTCAACGTATTGATCATCTTTCTTAACATTAGCAGAGAGAGGAGTATGAAGTGTGTACGACATGTGTTCATGTGCTGAAAAAATTACTCGTGGACGGAGTTGCTTCACAACCTTCAAGGAAAGAAAAGGATTAGATGACATATGTATTAACATAATTGACAATTTAGTGAATATTTCCATACCTTTTGCACGAATTCATTTGGTAAAAATAATAGAGGTAGATGAGTCAATACAACATTAATTCTTTTTTCTTCAGTAGATATATTCATAGGCATAGACATTGTTAGCTTGTTCACCTGTTCCAGAATATAAAAGTCGATGTTAGTCTGTAAATTTACATTATCAACAAAGAAAATCATTTTCCATTTCAACAAACCTTATAAAAATTCACACTTTTCATCCTGAAACTATCTGGTTGACTGAATGTCCTGTTGTATCGTTTAATTTTTTCATTTGTTAATCTATCATCATCTTCTCCGCCAATGTCATTATCACCAGGCAGATAGATGTACTGGTTAATGAACAAGCTAAATTACTTTAAAGTTTCAATATTCAAGGGAATCAACACTCCTGGTCATATACAACAGAAAATATGACTGAAATTGCACTAATATTAATATTTCAGTAAAAAAAGAGCAATGTTTCTTTGTAACTTTTNGGGGGGGGGGGCTTTACGGCTCATCAACATTGAGGTCATTAGAGCCCTGGAACATATTTAACACAATATGTTTTTAAATGATTCATGATCACTAATAACATTAATTAATTAAATTTAAAAATTGAGAATAACAAAAATTAATAAATAATTTATTGTCATAAAAGCAGTTACAAACCAAGTAAGTCCCCATGGAGGACAATAAACTAATTTATTAATATAGCTTAGAAAAAAAAATTTATAAATTTATATTGTATAGCAAGTTGTAAAGACTGCAAAGTCCAATATGGACAAAGAAAAATACAATACTTGAAATAAACTTTATTGTCAAAAAAGCAGTTGCAAACTGCGTATGACAATGTGGGGGGCAATAAACTAAGTAATAATATTTTGGAAATATTTCCTTTTAAATTTCACCTCCTATTTATCTATTGTATGCAGTAGGAAAGTGTGTTTTCGGAATTCATCTTGATGAAACATCAATTTCCAGTGGTTTTTAAGACCTATTGAATGAATAATTTTTATTTTATTTTTATACTTATTGATATCACATATTGTCAAATATTTTGTAACTGTTTTATTATTTATTTTGTAAATGTTCTTAAAT
Organism: Laupala kohalensis; assembly: GCA_002313205.1. Lineage (NCBI taxonomy): Eukaryota > Metazoa > Arthropoda > Insecta > Orthoptera > Trigonidiidae > Laupala > Laupala kohalensis. The sequence continues at coordinate 389,367 of NNCF01128158.1, read as the reverse complement.
TATAACCTTGTGATTCCATTGTAATTCTACTTTTGAATACCAATTTTTAGCGGCGCTGAAGATGATGCCAAACTAGCATCGAAACGTTGCCCATGTATCAGTGAATACTAATAAAGTATTACATCTTGGATTCTATGACCATTATAATGATTGTCTACAATAATGTTCGCATAATTAGTGTCCTTTAAACATTAATTCCTTCATTACCATTTAAAAAATTAAACTCCTTTCATAAGACCACATAAAAATGTTAGAACTACCAACTGTTAGCATTTATGTGAAACACACCACAATGAAACACACAATTATATTCTCTTTTATAGTGAAAGATTGAATTTTTTAAAACTTAAATTAAAAATTAAAATCTACAAACTAAACCTGTGTGTAATCAAACTAAAGAAAACAAAATACATGTAATATTACTGATTAACTAATAATGTGTTTTTGATTTGTTAAGTTTTTCTCATCACAAATTAATACCTTACCTGAATTAATTTATCTGTTTCAAAAATATTATAAAATCTGTAAGTATATCGAGCATATTCTTCTTTGGTAGCAATACTTCCTTCATCCATTATATCCCCCAAGAAGGCCACTATATCAGGATCAACATGCGATACAGCTTGCTGAAAAGTTTTTGTCAAAAACCTGTAAAATTCATGATATTTTCATTAAATCAAATTTTTTCTTCTTACTTCCTCCTTACACCTATACAATTCTATTTTTTTGATCCAGTTTTTAAAATAACAGAAAAAATTCAATGAATGGAGCAAAGCAACTAAAATATGTTCCAATTTTGTCCATTATACTGGTGGGTAATAATATTGTATACATAATTTTACAAGCCGTTTATTTTATTTTTAATTTATACTAAAATAGAGTACCTACAAAGTAAAATGAATAGCATTTATTTTCATCCAAAAACATGCAAAATAAATGGAAACTTTCATAATGAGGAATAACTGACTTGTAGGGATAAAACTGATTCACACTAACCGGTCACAGTCCCATCTAGCCACAGTACCAATAGGAAAGCTTCCTTCATACTGTTCCCCAAGTATCTGAGGATCAGCAACCAATAATACTTTGATACAAGAAGATGGATCATAACAAGAAACTGGCGGCCAGTTAAACATGCTCTGAAGCGAATATGTGAGGAACTCATTGTATAGGATTAGAGTTCCAAAGAAAAGCAGCATTAATTTTGCTTTATTCCTAAGAAAAGACGACATTGTCAGCAAAAAAATATTAAGATGGAAGTAAGAAATTAATGATAGAAATAACCTGTGTAGTGCTGACATGAAGACAACAGCAAAATACTCTCAATTATATACTTGTTCTCCTGTAATTTCTTAAAAATTTGTCTTCTGAGGACAATCTGAAAATCAAAAAAGTTAAAATAAAATTGGCCTCTGCATAATACTTTGACAAAATAATGAGAAAACATTCAGATGTTTAGCACTTAAAAGATATTATGAATCAACAGTTGACAGATTGTAATGACAGAAGAATCACAGATTGTATTTCCCAATTTTAAACAATGTGTGACCTCACAACTTACAAACTGCAACCAAATTTATTGTCTGTCACTGAAAAATTTACAATTAATTTTTGTAATTTACATCAATAATAGAAACAGGTGCTAATACATCTGAATGGAAATAATACAGACGATGGTCTTCAATTACCCTGTCATTAGTATTCTGAATTCTAATATTCAACGCTACATAAAAAATTAACCACCAAGAAATAAATATGTACTAGCGACTCCATCTCCAACCTTTAAAATTGAGATCAAAGGTATCTCAGCTCTATCCTGTCAACTTAGGGGTTACTACATTTTATGTTTCACTTTTACAGCGACTGTCTTCTACCTCTCATTTATAATCTCCGGCCCGACTCAGCTGACGTTCTGATGTTTACGCTCTGTTTACGCTATACCGACCATGCCGAACCACGACTGGTGTTGTTTTATGGGTCTATCAGTAGTTCAGAAAAACGGAACGTCAACCACACCGGAGCGCTGACGTCGCACTAGTACTTGTGGCAGAATGGAGGGGAGAAAGGTATTAGGTTCTGATTATATATTTAATAACGAAATGTGACGTGCCTGTGGCTGGGTTGATGTTCGGAACGATTGTGTGCATGTGCAATGCAGGTGGCGGGCATTCATGCGAAAATCTTGTATATATCCGTGAAACTTATCTGGTTTTGTTTTATATACTCTTAGAGGTGAGGATATTTTAAAATTTTATGACACATGAATTACATGGTGTATTAAAACTACGTAACTCAATTTTGAAGGACAATTGTCGAGGGTGCATCTCTTCGAAATTTGTGGCAGTTTCGACAACAGGTGTTAAGTGATGTCGTGTGGTCGGAAGGAAATAATTTCCAACTTCTGATGCTGAATAAAATCAGATAGTCCAAGACCAAACCTAGTTTGTTTTTATATGAAAATGGATTGTTTTTGTATTAACTCCTTCCCCTTACTTGAACCAGAGGACTAGTGTGAGTGAAGAAAATTTTTCTGCTCCAGTGGTGTTCAACTTGGGATCAAGTAGTACTGAAAGAAGAATTTGTTTATTAAAAATTAGACACGATGGGTTCCATTGCAATGGAAGAGTATGAATTAATGAAAGACTCAAAGTACAGAGTGTAAGAAAGTTATTCATATTATGTATTTTGTATATCAATGGCATTATTGTATTTTTAAAATTTGTTTTTAAATTTAAGGTATGTATCTGCTGTTGACAAAGCTTTGAAGAATTTTGAGTACACGAGTGAATGGGCTGATCTAATATCTGCCTTAGGAAAATTGAACAAGGTAGTTATGATTAAGTTCTATCATGTAATTGTTTCGAAGTATTAGAACTGGGATTTCAATGTTCAATTTTATTAAAGTATTCACATTTAATGTCTGTTGGTATTATTTAGAATATTCAGTATTTTATGTAACTAGATAAATTGTTTAAAAAGAACATTTTGAGCATTTAAGACAAATTTGATTATTTTTTCTGGCATTACGGTTCTAGGGTTATGTAAGATTAATTAGTTATGTCGTGTGAGAATTGGGGGAGAGGAGAGTGTGTAATGTACCAATTATGTTTTATTTTTGAGGTGCTTCTGAACTACATGAAGTTTCCTGTGATTCCTCGTCGCATAAAAATTAGTAAACGCTTGGCGCAGTGTATGCATCCGGCTCTACCATCTGGTGTCCATCTGAAGGCTCTTGAGACCTATGACATTATTTTCAAATGCATGGGAACAAACCGTTTGAGCCATGAACTATTTATTTACAGTGCAGGTATACATTTTTTTTTTGATAATACATCAAAAATTGAAAACAATATTTAATATTTAGATGAAAGTACAAATTTGTTCTATCCTTTATTATATTGATTAAATTTTAAAGAGTCTACAAGTTTAATGGGCAAATAATGTTTTGAAATATTATGAAAATGAAAAGCGGTTCATGATTTGATGTAGGTTTTCAAAGCATTTGATTTTTCAATTACAAGTTTTGGAGATTAAATTTTGCTGTGGCCAGGATGCAGTGTTGGACTTATTTGAAACAAACAATGGAGTCACTACAGTTAAAATATATATTGTGTGAAGTTGATTTCACTCTCCACTTACAATTTTCTTCCAACTAGTTTTGGAAATTGTTGTTCCCATCCTCAGCTTCTGCTGACAATAGTTCCTAATACTAGTCAGAAGAAAATTGTAAGTGGAGAGTATGGGCGAACTCACATAATATATTTCATAATAATTACATTATTGATTATCTCAATTATTCATTCTTTTCTACTCAGGGTTGTTTCCTCTTTTGGGACATGCTGCTATGAATGTACGCCCATCACTTCTTACTGTGTATGAAACACATTTTGTTCCACTTGGAGAACGACTACGGCCAGGTCTTAGTGGATTTTTGAGTGGGGTGCTTCCTGGTTTGGAAGAAGGTTCTGATCATTTTGAAAGGTATAATGCTATTGTTGTGTCTGTTGATTTATTTGAGCAAGCGTGTATCTTTTGATTTGAAACAAAACAAAAAAATGTATGAATTTATTTCCTGTGTTTCAGAACTACTTCACTGTTAGAAAAAGTTTGTGAAGGAGTTGGTCCACCTCATTTTTATGGATGTTTATGGGATTGCTTAGCTGCTAATAGTGGTATAAGATTACCTGCAATATCTTATGTCCTTTCACATTTTAATAAGAAACTATCTATGGAGGACCAGTTATTCACAATGGGAACAAATATAGATGTTATGGTACTTTTTTTATTATATTTCTTGAATTTTGAAATAATTTTTTTAACTATATTGAATAATCTGGTAAATTTTACATTAAACCAGATTTATCTGAAAACCCGTTAATGATGATTAAGGAGTGTAATGAATTTTCTAGGTATCAGCATTATGTGCAGGTGTTCAGGATAGTAGTGTTTTAGTGCAACGTTCTGCCCTTGACCTTCTATTAGTGGGTTTCCCTATGCATAATTCTCAATTGGTTCGCAGCGATATGGTTCATTTGGTTACTGCCGCACTAGTCACTATTTTGCGCCGTGACATGTCCCTCAACAGGTATGTCAGTTTCTTCCATGTATTTGTTTTATGTGTTATTAGCATTTTATTTATTTTAACCATAATTTTTGTAGTCCTTAATAATCTAATTTTTATTCTACCTATTTCCCCTTTTTGTCTTTAATCTATGAGGTTAGATATATTCAAAATAAAATTATAATTTCTTCGCCTAAATGTTCATCAAATTTTGCTTATTCAAATATGGTGTAGGGAAAAATGTATGGTGCTCTTAGGAGAGAAGTCTCATTTGTTTTCTATAAGTTATTCATATTTTGATCTTTTTGTGTGATACAATATCTTTAGACGCCTCTTTGCGTGGCTGTTGGGTTCTGAAGTAAATACCAGTCTTCTAGGAGCCGAACATCCTCTAGTAAAACGATCTGCAAGTTTTAGTAATTATTTTGATATGTATTCAAAGGACATGCTTATCCAGGTGGGTAAACTTGTATGACTAAATGGCTTGCTTTTGTAGCTATGGATGTGTATTTATATTTTTTATCCTTTTCAATTATTATGTCAACTCTTGAAATTGTGTCTTCTTAATTGTTTTGTTAAAATTGTTTGTAGGCCATCAAAATTACTTTGAGTCAAAGTCTGGCCCAGACCCCTCCTGATGTAAGACCATACCGACTGCTGGTATCATTACTAGACAAACCTGATGTTGGACCTGTTGTTCTTGATGACATCCTTTTTGAAGTATTCAGGTATGTGAAACTGAAATCATGGTAAGAAATAATTTCACTTGTGTTCCCTCTCCTGTTACTGTTCAAAATAATATTGTAAATTCAACATATTTTAATGAATTTTAATAAGTCTATTACTGAAGTAGAATGCCTTCTACCTCTCTCACTTAATCTTGTGTATTCCTGAAAAAAAAATTTTTTTTCTTTTTTGCAGAACATTATATTTATCTTGTGAAACTGATAAATATGTTGGGAGCAATAGTGCTCGTGGGAGTCAAGAGATTTTGAAAGCTGCTAACTTGCTATTTAGTTCATTGGAGCCCTGCTACATATGGCAGTACACTGGAACTTTGTTCTCAAATGCATGTCAGTGCAAATCTCCAGTTTCCACCCCTTGCAGTCCTTCTATAGAGATACCGTTTACTAGTGAAACTCCTGTTTTGAAAGGTCATGTTAAACCTGTTGGTAAAGGACCTCCTGATCTTGCAGAGGTACGCTATTGGAGAAAACTTTTTACTGTTTAATTTTTCTTGGCAAATTTGTTGTGAATTGGAAATTTGGTAATAGGTATTACTAAATATGAGACCAATTCACATACCACTTCCTGTTAATAGTTTGATTTCATTTGATTCTTTTTTTAAATATTGTTTTTTCTAATTATTATTCTGTACAACACAGGTGTGCCAACTCACAGAATTTTTGCTTGAGTCTGTGTCACTTGAAGCATATGTAGAGACCCCTGGTGAACACTTGCCAGGGCTATTTTTTCACATTGTGAACCAATTGACAGAAGGTTGTGGAAGTATTCCTTCGGGAGAAGTAGCCAGAGCTTTACAACTTTGCGCCAAAATTCTGACAAGGTCAGTGTTTGTAGTCTTTGAGCTCATCATCCCTCTGCTTTGCAAAGTGAATAAAAAATTTTAATCGTTTTACATTCTAAAATTCGGATTAAGCTGTGAAAATTTTTACCTCACCATTATTATTTATAATAAACTTTATTGTCAAAAAAGCAGTTACAAACTGCGTATGACCACGTGGAGGACAATAAACTAATTTACTCTCGTGAAGCAAGCAAGGGACCATCCCGTCAATTCTGATCAAGAGCCCTAAGGCAGAGGTGGATTTAACATTTCAACATACTCCTAACAATAAAAAAGTTGTTTGACACGTGTTATAGTATTAACAAATACCAACAAATATTGTATTTAATGAAACATAGAAAAGTCATTTCACAATAACGTATTATTTTCAATTATAAATCATTCGGAAAGTATTGTTGATAATTCGTAACTATTAAATAACACTAAATTCACTAATAATTATATCAATTGATGCCGTCTCTAGGCAAGAGTCTAGCGAGTCTTTATAAAAAAATTTGCCTCTACCTGAAGGAAAACCAGAGAAAAACCCGGGCCAGGACGGGGCTACAGAATTAATGTACACAACTGTGCCAGGGTTGAGTATGTATACAACTAAATGTATATGAATAATAAGACATAATACTAGCATGAAGGAAAATAATTTTGAAATTGTTGTCAGATATTTTGAAAGTACTACAACAATGGCATGATAAAATACAAGACATCTTTAATTTTTATTAAAATCAATAAAGTCTCTTACATTGTAGAAGCACTGGTGCAGAAGGTAGCTTTTAACCATGGATTTGAAGATTCAGTTTAATAATATCTTTTATATTTTGAACAGGGAATTATATAGAACAATTCCTGAATGATACAGCCCTTTTTGGCAAAGCACAGTTGACACTCTCAGACGATGAATATTATTCCTATTGTGAGTATTGTGTTTATGAACAAAACTGTTTTGTATGAAACAAGGTTGGTGCTTCAGAAATTCGGTCTTAACAAACATGACAGTTTCATAAATATAAATGTAGGGAAGTGTTAAAATATTTAATTCATTGAATAAGGGTTTACAAGAGATTCAGGTGTGAGATTTACAAATTACCTGAACAATCCTGTTTTGAATTCTGAAAGTTTGGACGCTCTGCCCAGAATTGCCCCAGAAGATGATGCCATATCGTAAATGGGAGTAAACATTTGCAAAATGTACGCAACAGGAAATATGTGGACTAACAATATTAACTAAGATTCGTAATGTATAACACAATTTACTTAATTTGGAATTAAGATTGTCAACGTGACAATTCCATTTGAGATTGTCTTGAATATGTGGACCTAAGAATTTTGTATTCATAACACTTTTTAATTGTGTTCCATTTAAAGAAAGAGAAACTTGGGGTAAAGATTTTGTGATACTATTGTGAAATGACATAGACACTGTTTTGTCAGTGTTTACAATGAGACGATTTGCATGGAACCAAGCTGAGAGGTGAGACAAAACTTTTTGAGCGTTGGCATGTTTACATTGTAGATTAGTGACATCGACAAAAAGAACCATTTTGCAATCTGATGTGGAAGACATGTCGTTCACATACAGCAGAAAGAGTATATGACTGAGAATTGAACCTTGGGGAACTCCACGAGTTAGTGGCTTTGTTTCTGAAAGGCAATGCTGAAGTACTTTATTTTTAGTATAGGATATTTCGACCTGTTATCTATCTTTTAAATACAAAGTCAGCCACCGATGCACAAGTCCACAAATGCCAAAAGATTGTAATTTTGAAAGGAGAATTTCATGATCAATGACATCAAATGCTTTAGATAAATCAAGAGAAACTCCCTGAGGGTTTTCTCCATGGTCAAGAGAAGTGGTAACATCATTTAAGAAAGAAAATATGGCGCTGGTGGTGGAAAAGGATTTCGGAAATCCGTTTTGATCGTCATAATAAAAGACATTTATAAAATAAAATAATAATCTTCCTTAAAATAGGAATTTTTGTGTATCTATTCTTAGAAATTGCTAATCTTTTTATGAATCATATTTTTGTTTTACTAGTTTTTATTATTTCCTGTTCTATGTTTAGGGTCCAACCACCTGTACTCTCTCTTGGGACAGAAGCAAATCATAGCACCTGTGAAGTCCGCGAACCAAAGTCATTATCAAATGTTTCTCTTGAGAGTTCTTTGGTAGAGTCCTCTGGTGCGCCACTAGAGCAGCGTAGCAAATCTACTAGCGATTTGGCTGCTGAAGATACTACTCGATCAAAATCTGGAAAGTCATCAAAAGTAAAAAAATTAAATGCTAAGTTGAGACTAAGGCAATCCAAAGGAAGCCCTTTGTTGCTTTCAGTGCATCCCTTGGAAAGTGAAGTTCGTCCTGAACAAACATCTATCTCTCTTCATGCTAGTGTTGGAAGTTTAACAGAGCTTACAAGTTTGGACGTAAGGGAAACCACTTGTGCTATTTACAACAGTGATAAAGAAGTCGAATCTATAATTTTACCAGTGCCTTCCCGTCAACAATCCTTACTTGAACAGTGTTTACGTCAATATGAAGAATTTTATGTCAAGTTCGTTGGAGGGCAAGGAGTGATAGGTGGAGATCAAGTTGACTCGTTGTTCAAAGAGCTGCTAGTGGCCCATCCATGTGAAACTGACTCGGAGAGAACTGTTAAATTGGAAGCATTACTAGGAGGTGATTGCATACCGAAGTCGTGGTGTTTACCATCATCTCAGAAATTATTGCCCCTAGTAACTGCTTCCACAAGTTACGATCATTGGGAAGAACCCATGAGAGTAGCTTGTAGTCTTCTTGTTGAATTGTCAACTTTTCCTAATTACTGTTTACCAAGTTTGGACAATTCAGTTGTTGAAACAATGGAAGATGTTCATGTTGATGAACTCCCACAGTGGTTGAAAGTTTTAGTTGTACTCTCATGCTGTTTAGCTAGTGCTCCTAGTCTCCAACTACTTGCTATTGGAACTTTGTTGGATTTAATGTCATTAGTGCGTGCACCGGCTGAGAAGGTTACTTCAGCTCCTTCAGGTGGTACTACACCTGTTGTTATGGTTCCTCTTCTGAAGACGTGGCAACTACAATTCTTGGAGCATCGTACTTGTGTTATTGAGGTGAGATATCACAGATGTTTTTAAGATAGATCTATGAAGTAAAATTTATTGGGAACTTACAGTGGAGTCACTTCAGCTAAATATTAATTGAGTGGTGTTGACCACACATGCCACTTGCATAAATTTCCTTGGACTAGTTTCGAGAACTGTTGTTCCCATCCTCAAATCGTGCTAACTGATATTGCTCTCGTATGGTGATGAGTGGATGCAAAAATTTTGAAAATAAACATTGTCCCAACAGAACTTTAAAATTCAATGATCTATTCCTGTATAGGTGAATAAATACACATTCCCAATGCACCAGTTCAAAATGTCTAGTAAATTTTTTTAATAAAATCACATTGTTTATATCATTTTTTACATTTGTGGCCACTACTCATTTTTTGGTGTCCAAATTTAATGTTTTTGAAGTCTTTTATCTAATGGATTTTTTTGTGTGTACCTAATGTAAACCTTATTTATAGTCTTGTGCTGAGAAACAGGGTAGTCAGCGGAAACTAAATGTAAATAAATAACAATAAACTTTATATCAGTCCTGACTAATTCTGTAGGTACCAGATCTATTTAAAAAGGGTATTTTTCTTTGAAATTAGATTTAATTGAAAATTGCAATACATAGTACATCCCTTCAGGACTCAAGGGTTGTTGTAGGACTCTAGTCTTGCTTTGCGTCTCTAGGTGTACTCTAGTTGTCGTGTCATCGATCGTCCCCCATTATCACCCAGACATACGGACTGACTAGCGGCAGCTTCCAGATTCACCTCTCTCATTATATCACACACATTTTTTCGTATTAGGATGTAATTGTCCTGCGTTTATTCAGTGTTAAAGTTTTAGGTTCATATTAAATTTTGTAAGGTTGCTTTTAATGGACTTTTACCAAAAAACGTTTTATTTCAACTAATTCTTTTATTAAATGTGACAAGGAATGAAGAAGAAAAAAATAAATACCAATTGTCCTATATTCTGAACATTCAAGGAGAACAAAATATTTTTTCAGATGAAAATACCCACATCTGTTATTTAACCCCAAAAGTGGTACTGTCGATTGAAGTTTTATTCATACTAGACCTGGAGGGTATTAAACCTCAATAAAACTAATGTATAGGCCTCCGTAGTCCTCTTCCTCCATTTTGGTTGCATTCTACACACTTCACAGAACACCCCAATGCACACCTGCTCTTCAGTTTTGATTTAAAAAATTATAGGTTAAACCATCTTGTTTTTTTAAGAACCTACTTATTTTGTTAATTTTTTATTCGTATTTTTTTTTTGGCTTAATCGACTAACTTAAAGACACTTTCAAATATAAGTGGAAGAGTTAGTTAGTAACTTTTTATTGTTACACAAGTACGAGAATCTTGTGCCAGTTACATTAATTCCCATTCTTGTTGCTTGTGATGTGAGAAGATGAGTTTAGGGAGAAAAGATTGAAGGTTCATCCACAAAACCCTATCGGTTATTGGGCTCTACTGTTGACGAGCCCTTAAAGCCCCACAAAAAAAACCTATCGTTTATGACGATCGTGACTCATCGAATATGGACACAACCTGTGCTTCGCCCTCGTGCCGATCCATGTTCGAGGCGATGAATGTGTCGAAAGTTGCTTGCTTGGAGTCTTTCCGTTAGAGAACTTAGGAACAAATACTGCTCATCAATGTCTGTTTGTCACTAATGAATGGAACTATTCCATCACTGTCGATTGTTTTTTATAGTGGTTCATATTGTCATCCTCTTTATGTAACCAGTGTTTTTCGACTTCCCTTGTAACCATTTGCTTCGTGAGCAATGTTAGGTATTGTCACGTAACAAAAAGACATCAATGAATTTTGCTTCATTTGGAGAGTAAGGGCGAATGTTTAAATGCATTAAAGAATTTATCCTCTTTTCCTTGATTATCTCTTCATTAAGAAGCCTGTTCCACATGTGCTTTCTTGTGTTGACAAGGAAACAAATTTGACCACTCGCACGCGACTTCCAATGATCATAAACATGCAACCGAGAGATTTCGAAACGATTTTTTATCCATCAAACACGTAATTGGAGAGTAAACACATAATTTGAGCCTGTTGGTGGAACGCATGTATGATTATATATTCCTAAGTAAATAAATAAAAATACATTTATTGTTAAAAAAGCAGTACCAACTGCTTATGACCACGTGGAGGACAATTAACTAATTTACTCTCTGGAAGCGACAAGGGACCATCCCATCCATTTCGATCAGGGGCCCTAAGGCAGAGGCGTATTTAACATTTCAGCAGACTCCTAAGGGAAGATTGAAAATAGTTCGGTCTATATTATAATATCAAAACTCAATAAAAGCTGATAAATGGGTCTCCGCAGTCCTCCTTCCCCGTTATGGTTGCATTCTATGCAGTGTTCATTTTAAATTTCCCGGAAGTTCTCAGTGGACATTAGTTATCTTACAAGCAAGAATTTTTGATGACTCAAATGGAACTTTGCGACTAGAAATAGCTATGTAATTAAGAGGGGGACAATATGTATGTTAGCCTTGACCAAACACCCCATATCAGCGCGATTGGGTAATAATAATAATAAATTTATTGTCAAAAAACAGTACAAACTGCGTATGACCACGTGGAGGACAAAAAACTAATTTACTCTCCGGAAGCAAGCAAGGGACCATCCCATCAATTCCGATCAAGGGCCCTAAGGCAGAGGCGGATTCAAAAAAAAAAGATACTTCCCGAAAATGATGTATTGTCTTTATGCGAAATCCCGAAGTCTTTTCTGGGTTTATGATAATTGTGCTTCGACGATGTTAGGAGAGTACGCATCTACATTCCATGCAATATGACATGGGAGCGGAACACCACATTTCCAAAGGAGTGAACTCGCATTTTCGAAGAGTTTTGTACAATTTTTTAGTTTTTATACGAAACAAGATGGGATGGATGAATTTAGTTATGCATTATGTTGATCTACGAGATTAGCGCTCTAGTCGCATAGTTGATGTTGGAAACTTGAACCAGAATTAATGTAAATAAGAGATTCGAAAACATATACCGTGTATTGTATAACATGTACTTACGATACAAGTTTTTGCAAAATTGAGCCAGAGATGCCACAACATGACTGAAAATTTACCCTAATTTTTCTAGGAAATAATCGTGCTAAATATACATAGTTTGGTTTAAGATTGTCTAGTTACGAGCTCGTTCAGAAGGGTTTAGTATTACTTTTACTGAGTTTTAAATTTGGTTCTACATAGTTGAAGCAGAAACAATTTGATTTGTTATTTTACAAGTTTCAAACATTATTTGTCTCATTTATTCTGTTCCATTCTGCAATGTCAAGTTATTTTAAACAAAAAATTGATGAATTTTTCCTTTTACTTTCTCATATACTTAGTATATAGAAAGTATTGTAATCGTGAAAAATTCGAAAACGAGATTTTTGCGGAAATATCCATTTTGGTGACCCCTGATTCCGAAAAAGTGGTTTTTGACTGGACATCCGTACGGTCCGTCCGTCTGTGCGCAGCACTCCTGACCGAATGGTAATTTTTTTCCATTTTTCGTATTTAAGGTAGAATTTACTTCTAACACATGCACGTGCTTTCAATTTTCTTTTAACTTGAACACAAAGGGCACTTCACATGAAGGTCAAGGTACATTTTTGAATATTTTTCAAAAACTGGTCCAACGATTTGGCTTAAATTTTCTGTACGTAAAGTAGAATTAATATGCATTACATCCGCATTAGCGGTACTTCGCTTTAATGTTTGGTATAGACGCAGTAAAATAATTTCTATCTGCTACATTTACTCATTTGTTTACTGTTTCAAGAAGCTTGTAGAATATTTAGCAATGTAAATGGACCAAGAAGACGTAGAATATACTGTTAGTAAACTGAAATGAAAGATATGATAAGGATAAAATACATAGGAGGACAGAAAACGCACTGCAAATACGAAAATACATAAATTTCAGTCTACAACGAAATTACATTTATACAACACTTTTACGATATTTATAAGACTGATATGTTCGATCCCTGGTGGGATGTGGGATTTTTCATCACACCTCAATATCCAGACTTATTCAGCCTGCTTTAAAATGAGGACCGGGACTTCCCCGGGGCCCAATAGTCCGGAGCGAAATGCTAGCCACATCTCCCCTTCCTGGTGCCGAGGCCTAGTAGTTGAGTAGATCTACCCTCTGTGAACCTCATGGACACACCTTACGGTCATTTGTGGGACAGTTCGACTTTATTATTATTATTTTTTACGAATTTTCGTTGTTGAAATCTTCGTCCTTTATAAATGATTGATAGTGGATGTGAAATTCCTAGGTGTGAGCATCTTACGATCATTTTGAAATAAAACAATAAAATAACAAATAAAAACTTTTTTACATTCGATTGGAGAAAAATTTGCCCTTTATAACATTACGAGAAAAGTTGTTTAAGTGAAAAGGTTCGGTATGCAAAATAACTTTATTACAGAACTCTTCTAGTGAATCACCTAGGACTTGAAGGTTCATGATGTGTGTTAACGCTCGTAACTTATCGTCACTATACCAGATTTCCCGTCATAGCCAATTGACAAAGATAAGAAATCATTTTCAAGATTACTTCCCGGCCTTCTTATGAATTGTAATTCTACATTTTAACAACCGTGTGTTAAAAATTTTCAACTTTAATTCGAAAAATGTTTTTTGTTCCGAATATAGTTAATTAATAGAAGTAGCAATATTTCATGATAGTAACTACAATTATTTACACAATATTGCATTAATGAATACGTTTTGTACAATTATCTTAAATGCAATATTCAATGACGGTGATTACATATACGACAATCGTATTATCGTAAAGTAAAAGCAAATAATTTGCTGCTTTCGGGATTCAGTGACTTGTACTCATGAAAGTATCGATTACTAACCTTTAATTGAGTGGCCTATCTTTGAACATCCATATAGGTATTTGTAAGTGAACCATGCGTAGCATATTAAAGTTTTATCCTATACAATATCCTGTCAAATGTAAAAATTTATTTCAGCAAGATTTTGCATTACGTGATCCGTAATTTGAAAAATAAACAATAAACTAACAAATAACCAGTTTACTGAAAAACAAATAATCAATGTTCATTACTGTACACAACGTTACTTTCATTGTGTTATAAACGTCTCCTCTCCTAATGTGAGTGAGAATTTTTTGTGTTCATTTTGTCATTATCAAGAAAGCTAGTACTTACAAGAAGATACATGTGCTGTTTCATTTTCAAGATTTCTATATTAAGAAATAAAGTTACAAAATTAAAATAGTACACTAATTTAGGTCGCCTAATTCTTAGGATGAACGTAAAGTCTCAAAAAGAATACATATTCGTATTGAGACAATATCTATTCTCCGAAATAATTACAAAAAAATATTAAAATTCCAAAAATAATTCGCACTTCCCAAGTTATGCACATATTTCACCTCGCCATAGACTCTAAAGATCTGTTAGTGATCAAATGGCTGAAGACTATTCCTTAAAATTATTTCAATCAAATAAATTGATCCACTTTCCATCTCACAGGCCGCTAGCATAATGGTTGAATTGAATTCCTTACTTTGCTTATCGTCGGCGTTAATCACTGCACTGCGAAGTGAATTGTGTCATCGTTCTTACTCTCTTTCTAAGAAAAATCTTATGTTCACATCCTCCACCTTGGCGTTGTTAGTAGTAATGGCGAAAATTTTTATCGTTGCCTGATCGCAAATAAATAGCATTATCGGGAAACAGGCGATGCGCATACTAATGCCGGTGACTAGTTGAATGTTGATTTCGAGTTTTTTAATGGAATCCACTAGGGATTGGGGTACTAGTCCTAGGGTTACTTCAATGAACTAGTCCTAGGGTTGGAATTCTGATATTTTGTCGTTCTTCGTTTTTTTAGATTGTTGGAATTTACGACTGCAAAATCGATGAGATGCACTTTTCTTTTCCAAAGGATGACATCATAGACACCATTCTACATTGGCTACATGAATCTCTAATTCCGGATTCTTTTAGGATTATTTTCCTGTTGTTTCTGGTTGGTGTGACGCCGTCTTGAAAATTGATAGTATGAAGCCTTCTGTTTTTGGGAATAATTTGCCGTTCATTAACTACTTAACTGATTCTATTTTATTTATTTTGCTATTGGTTGGGGTAGTTCCCGTGTATTGGTTTATCTTGCCAGGTTGTCATTCTATTTTCTTGTATTGGTTGGGGTGGAGGCTCATTCGGGTGACAGGGTGTATAGTTTTTATCACTGGTTGTAATTGCTTGGTGTAGTGATGAGGTATACGCTTTGTTCCGAAAAAAAAACTTACTGAGGATGTACTTTTGTTTTTCATGGAGGTCTTTGATTGGTATGATGCTTTTTCCGCCCTGATTACTACAATGTAGCCATGACGTATTTGGTTTATGAGTGGTGCTTGTTGACCATATATGTGACCAGAATTGTTCAATATTTTCTGTGGTCGAGAGTGCTCCTTCTGTTGTGCATTTGATCAGTAAGTTGCTGACATATAATTTGATAGACGTGATAGACCTATAATTTGATAGTTCCTCAATGTTGCCTTCCTTCTGCAACAGCTGAGTACTTCCAGTACTAACAAAGGAAAGGGTCCACTCTTGGATTCATCATATAGTAAGTGAACAGACGTGCTATATGTTGGGTGAATGGGTGTAAATTTCTTCAGCCAGTAGTTATGAATGCCATCTGGGCCTGGTGAGTTCGATTATTGCTTGTTTGATCTCGTCAGCTGACACTTCGTGAAACTTCATGGCTTGAACTTGATTGCATATTTTGGATTCTTTCTGCACCCATAGTGCATCAACATTGTGATACCCATCATTCTTCCAAATATTGCTCCAGTACTGACGAACTTTTGTTTTTTCTATGGAGAGCTCTTTTTCTGTTTGATCTTGTTTATCCTGAGTCTTTCTAAAGAAACGACATTGATTTTCATTGAACATTCTATTGGCTTCTCTTCTCCTGTAACGTTTGCGATGACGCTGTAGTCACTTCGAATATACGGACAATTTTTGATTCAGCAGATCAAAGGCTGTCACTGGCGTCTCGGGATTCTCCCTATTTAAATTTAATTCTCTTACAATATTTTCACGATATTTTTTCATGTTTCTGGACCCATTACCTTTCACACATTGACTCACATCAGCTCTCAGTTTACGTTTTCTCTTTTCCATTCTTACAAGCCAAAGGGATTTAGAATTTCGTCTAGGTTCTGTTCTTATTTCTTTCAGATTAATTTTTTGCTTGTTCAGAGATAAAACACTGGCAGCTCCGCCATTGTTAAATAATGTAATTCTAACAATCCTACATTTTCATTTAACCTCTCATCCAATTCCTTATTTGCTACTCCAATGAGGACAGAACTGTTCCTGTTTTCTTTCAATTTTGGCAGTCTGGGTCGGTATTCCCAAAGAACACGCTGTCTTTCAAATTCTTCATGAAATTCTTGTTCCTTTTCACTCCTTGCTGGTTGATCTACTTGCGTGGGTACTGGAACCTTTTGACTTTCTTCCTCAGCAACCACAGACATTTGCTGTTTCTGTTCGTCCTTCCTTTCCTGTCATGATTTGTGACACACCTATTTCTCGTTTAATTTGTTCAAGTACACTCGACGAAACCGTATTGTTACTAATTATACTTTTTTCTGATCTGCTAAACGCTGTTCAAAAGTCAAAAAGTCAAGTGTGGGATAGAGATTCAGGAACATGCGGTTCTAAATTCGTACAGACGTAGAAATAGCGCATTAAATTTTCATTTAGTTCTGCTGTCCACTTCATACGTTGTCCCGGTAGCCCAGCCAAAGTGGTGCCCTGGCACTGATCACCTGGCAAAGCACTATTGACTGGGTGAAGGGTGATTATCCTCTGGATCGGTCTTGTCACTCACCGATGTCTTGTGGACCGCGATGAAGGTGCACCACTCGCTCCGCTATCCTCCAAAGGGGACTGTGACGGCCAATTGCCGAGTACAGTCCCAGTACCAGGCAATGTTTGTTCCGAGTCGTCTTGTTTTCACAGCACCGTATATCACAGTTAACGGGCAGCAAACTCAGACTACTGGTGGATCGCGGTAAGTTCATGTCGGAGCATCCGTACATGTTTCGGAACACAGATACTCTTTCTCTATGAAAAGCACGACACTTTCCTGGGACACTCGATGTGTGCAGCCACCCAGGTTGAACCAGAACCACTTACGATTTCGGGGGCCTCGGGAACGCCACACACCGTACAGCCACATAGGCTGGCCCTGAGGGATTATTATTATTATTTTGTGCAATTGTAATTTCTCTGTTCAATCAGGTAGTTGGGACTGGCTTATATGCTAAGTCGGAAGTAAAATTTAATCTTAGTCGAGACTAAGAAATTTCCTTGTTAGATGGCATGATTGTAATATAAGACTGCTGCATTTCTGGCAGTACATTTATAGTTTATAGCAATCTTGCAAGGTGCCCTCTTAGTGTTTTGCAAATAACTCCAGTTGCTGAAATTACGAGGGGAATATTTACTACTTCATTTAGTTTCCAGATCTTTTGAATTTCTGTCTTAAGTACCTGATATTTTTGAATTTTTGTTTGTGTCTTTTTTAAATTGTTAGTAGAAGGTACAGATACATTCATTATAAAAGTTTTTATTTTATATTTGTCTATTAATATTATGTCTGGCTTGTTATGATCAACTGTTCTGTCTGTAATGATTTGCTTGTCCCAGTATAGGGCGGCGTTTCTATTTTCGAGGATGTGCGGTGAATCGAATTTATAATTGGGGGAAACTGTTTCAACCGAGTTAAAGGTTTAAAGTAGCTGTTGGTGAATTATTTCGGGCACTTGATTGTGTCTGCAGGCGTAGGCCAGAGGGGCGAGTACTTGGCAACCCGAAATAATGTTAGGGATTGAAGGTGTGGCATGCTCTGCACAATCCATTGACATTCTCATGCAGAATTTATTTTCTATGTCTAAAAAAACTTGGGATTGTTTGATCCTGTATGACACATGAACCCTTCAGTCTGTGCATGGAGTCGGATATTTCAGCCACAAAGTTGATTCTTCCTGGTCAACATGAGTAGCCGCGATTAGGAATCTAAANGAGGGGGGGGTGCAAAACAATATTGACAATTTTCATTTACATGACATTTTCTTCATATTTCTACTAAGTATGTTTTAAATAATGAAATAAATCAAAGAAAAGACAACTGGTGTTTACCACATCAAAAATGGTGTAATTTTCTTACAATTCCCAGTTTTAGACGGTTAACATAAAAAAGTGACCGGGGCGGCTACCCCCACGCCCCTCCTAACCGCCGCTACTGGCCAACGCTGACAACCTACACAGAATTTGGGAATTGTGCATACAAGGGTTTAGCAAGCCATTTTGAACCACGGGATTTCATATCATTGGTAGGTTCAAAATTTTCCGATCGTGACGACTATTAAAATGATTTCTTTGTTTTATAATCTNCTATTAAAATAATTTCTTTGTTATCTGCGAGTGACAAAAGATTTCCTAAGCCGAACAATCCCCTTCCCTTTTCCTACCTTGACAGGTAAAGACTATCAACGCATCCTTTTGCATGGTGTCTTCTAAATTTTGTCGTAACTGGGCGTTTTTCTGTTTGGTTCTCTTATCCGTGTGGGACCAATTAACTATTCCAAAAGTTTATGTTAGTACATATACTGCCCAGTTATTTATTGCTATAATCAGTGTTTTGAAGAAAAAAAATTTTATAATTTGCAAGTTTAAGCTTGAAATTATGAAATATTGTCACAAACAGCAGTGATCATTCGCGAATGAGAATTATTTTTGGCACTCTTAGTTAATTTTATAAAAAATTATAAAGTTGAGGTATCGGCAAAAACCGTAAAAATATCACGGTTTTTCAAACATTTCCGGTTGTAAACAATTAATATTCATTTACAAAAAAAAATTCTTTACTTGATGATGTTACCATTTTCTTTCTAAGATTTTTGTGCTCTCCACAACTATTGGAAGTCAGGGGTCTACAATAGAAATCCTATGGTATTGAAGCTAATAGCACGTAATAGCACAAGGTTGAATATCGGCACCCAAAATGAGAAAAAGTTAGCGAAAGCGGCAACTTGCGGTTTTTGACCCCATGCCAATTGGAGATAGCAAAAACCTGCAAAATTTCTTAATTTAACATTAGTAGGGCCTAAGTTTTCATAAAGTTACTTTTCAAACCATCTCAATGACTTTTTCTGTCTATAACCCTTTCAAAATGTTGGTGACTTTGTAATCTAGTGACTTACTTTTTTCCTGCTAATTGAAACCATAGTAAATCCAAAATAATTATTTTCCGGAGAGATCGTCCGGAAATTCCTTAAAATATGCTCTGGTATCAGAGACCTGCGTTATTTTTAATGATTAGACCCCTTCAGTTCACTATCCTCCATATTTTCTCGATGAACAGACGTATAGCACCTTCATTTAAGGTACAAAAAAAAAGTGAGGATACGAACTATCAGCTTAGAGCATAAAATCGCGGATTTCCAAAATATATTTTTAAGGAAAATGGTTAGCTTTTATGCTGTAAAACAAGCCCTCTCGATTTTCGTGACCGTGATATAAGCAGAATTCGGCATTCAAAGCAGCGGATCATTATTTTCAGTAGCACACGGATAGTAATCGCAGACCATCCGTCTGGGTCCTTTTACAACTCTGAGAAGAGCCATTACACAAATTCGTGTTATTATCAAGCTATAAATAATTCGGAAAGTATTGTTAATAATTCGCCACTATTAAATAACACTGAATTCGCTAATAATTAGTTAAATTGATGTCGTCCCTAGACAAGAGCCTAGCGAATCTTTATAAAAATCCGCCTCTGTCCGAAGGAAAACCGAAGAAAACCCCGGGCCAGGATACCTGTTAAATGCATGTATTACTGAATGGTAAGTACTACGTTTCGAGACCTTGTACATACTACAACAGTGATATAAATTTTCACTTGTTTGGCATGATGGTAAGTGTAATGTTTCATACTATATTCATGCATAAATCGGCATCTTTAATAAATCGTCATTAATAAATGATATGTTCTTACGATAGCGCAAAATTATACTCAAACCAAATTGAAAATATTTTGCGTGAGTACTTTTAAAATATATTCTCGGCACACAACTGAGGCGAATGTCGCTACCCTAAATATTTCTTAATAAAAAATGTATCCTTCGAAGTGTTTAGAAAATTTATATTTTAAACTAATTATGAAAAGATTATATATAATTTCTATGATATACGTAGATGATCCCGATGGTTCTTGCTGTTTTTCCCGTATTAGCAGAGATGTGCACGCTGATTTTTATTTTTTAATTTTTTTTTTACATTTTGCGGTGAAATGTATGAGACGACAACGAAACATTTTAATTTCACATAAATACGTTTAAAAAATTCAAAACTTTGTAGTATTGAATATTTAAACAATTTTGTTTCATGAGACCCTTGAATATTCCTATTTCGCCGGTGCAATCTTAAGAAGTAATGTTTTTTTTATTTTTTTACAAATTGCTGGAATGAAATTTAATTTACTTTCAACGTATGTCTTGTCATATGCTGTCTGAAAAAATAATCACCAATGAAAGTAGTAATTTGTACGTGTGTCATAGTGCATCAGACATGCAAAGTATATTTTAAGGAATCTTCACTGGACGCCTCATCNGTGGAACGCGCATTTTGATAATCACGATTTACTGCACAGAAAATCTCGTTTAAGACATTAAACGAACTTGGTGAAATTGGGCCTTTAAGTTCCAAAAATGTTGGAGTTATGATTTGAAATGCTAATCTTAATAAGGTTTCATTTAATTCAGTAAATTTGAGGTATTTCAAATATTTTAGATAAATACTGTAAGTTAAACGATATTGTTATCCTACTATCCCTTGAGTCTCTTTGTCTCGTTTTACACTTGACGACATGTAGAACGAAACGTATTTTGGTATAAGTGCATTCAACCAAGCACTTAAATATCTGCGCACCGTGGACATGGGGAACCAATGAAAACGCCTGAGGTAGAGAGAACCAATGGAAAGGCTTTTGTCGAGAGACGTAAGACTGGTTCCTCACAGTTATCTCGACTCTGTAAGTACAGGGTTGGGCAGGGAGGTATGGATGATTTGAACGGGGCGTCGTGCAAGGTGGGGATAACCTTGGCGGATAAAGAGTGGGGGTATCTGTTTGTTATGAGTTGCCATTTTAGTAGCAATGGAGACGTGGTCGATGGAGCATCGCGTGTTTGTGTACAACACCTTTATTGAAACGGGCCGTTCCGTCATTCAAACTCAGAGACGGTTCCGGAATCATTTCAACGTTGGTCGTCATGGTCGTGTTCCGAGGTTTGAAACAATAATGAAGTGGGTGAATAACTTTCAACGAACAGGTTCCTTGAGACCTGGAACTGCACGAGGTGGTGAACGAACGGTACGAACCCCGGAAAACATTGAAAGAGTGCGTCAAGCAGTTGAAGCAAGCCCTCGTCGTTCGGCTGTGCGACATGCTCGTGCTCTTCGCATGTCGAACCGATCAGTTCGCCGGATTTTACATTTGGACCTGCATTTTCATCCATTTAAGCTGATGGTTGTCCAACAATTGCAGCAAAACGACTACGGAAGACGATTCAGATTTGCAGAAACAATGGTGGAAAACATGACTGATGATATTGTTTTGATTATGAGTGACGAAGCCCATTTTCATTTGTCAGGAGTGGTAAACAAGCAGAACTTTAGGTATTGGGCTTCTGAAAATCCACGTCAACTCCATGAAAAACCTCTACACAGCGACAAATTGACTGTTTGGTGTGGCGTTAGTCGAAACTTCATCATTGGCCCTTACTTTTTCCAAGAAAACGGTCGAACCGTCACTGTCAATACAGATCGTTACCTAACGATGCTGCGTGAGTTTTTTCTGCCACAATTGAGAAGACGACGTATCAACCTCAACACAGTATGGTTTCAACAAGATGGGGCGACATGCCATACATCGAGAGCAGCTATGGAATTTTTGAGGCAGACCTTCCCTGGGCGCCTCATTTCGTTGCGTGGAGATGTGGAATGGCCTCCTCGGTCACCGGACCTGTCACCTTGTGACTATTTTTTATGGGGCTACCTAAAAGCACGTGTATACATAAACAAACCACGTACACTTGAAGCCCTGAGTGAAACAATAACACAAGAAATTCGAGCAGTACCACGTGCAATGCTTCAGAGGAGTATGGACAACTTCTCACAACGTCTACAGGAGTGTATGGACAAAAACGGACAGCATTTAACAGATGTTATTTTTCGTACGTAATCAATGTTTCAATTTTTTCCTCTTTAATTTAATTTTAATTTAATTTAATTTTTGTAATGGCAACATCTAAGGTACACATTAAAAAAATTAATTTTGAGTTTCGTTTAAAAATGAGAGTGTAAGTGTTATTTCAAATCATCCATACCTCCCTGCCCAACCCTGTACAAGTAAATATTCGCATGTGCCGTATTGGATCTAACGAAGCTGGCGCCGCATTTGGAGACTGCTTTGAAAACATATTTTACATTAATTTGATTGTTAATGAAAGAAGTGCAGTAAAGGAAGAAGATTTATCTGACGTGGTTACAATAGTGTCTACAAATTAATATTAATTATAGTGTTATCAAATTTATTTACGAATATCTGTTTACAAACAGACAAGAACAAATGAATACATTTTTGTTAACATAAAATTTCCGTAAATTTTTAGTCAAAAGCTTACATTAGTTTTGTATAACTGTTTAACAATCATTATGTTTTGTTACATATAGAAGTTACTGAAATGGATAAATATATAACATATAACAGTATAATGTATTGAGATAAGTACACATAGTTTAATACAATAATATAGCATGATAATGATTTAAAATTTGTCTCCTACACTGAATTACATTTGTGCTCCCTACGAATGAAAAGAATGGAAACTACGTGAAGCAGTTATATAATTACAAAATGCGTAGCGATGCATATTTTCGATGGCTTCATCACCTTTGGAATACTAATAAGATTCAGATAGTAATACCAATAGCGAGTAAAATGGTTAAGATTTGACACATTCACGCAACAATAAATACTAAAATAAAATAAAATTGTAATATTTCCGTATTACGGTCAGACCCAGAAACTATTCACAGTTTAATTACGATATTTTTTCTACATCGACTAGTCAAAACATTATAAATTCTCATAATTAATTCAGCACGATTCCTCTGTTTACAAGTGCTACGTCATACTTTTGACACCGTGTTAGATCCAATATGGCGCGTGCGAATACATGTACTTATAGAGCTTTAATCTCGACCGACTTCCCACGTTCTCCACTGTTGCAGTGACACGACGCTCTAGTGGGCGTCTCGAGAGCGGTCTCGCAGATACGCGGTCCTCTGTCTCTGTGTGTGAAAGCATCCGTTTTATGCCACGTTAACTGGAAGGAGCGACGTGTCTCTGAGACCAGTCGCCAAGTGTGAAACTGTTCTTCCTTCTCTGGCTTGTTCTAACGCCAAATACTTGCAATATACGAGTAGTCTGTTAAACTTACGAAAGCGGCTGTCTACCTTCCTCACCCTGTCACCACTTCTTCACCTCTTGGATAATTCTTATTCCCAATTATTATTTTTTATCGTTCAAATAACAGAAAAAAATTAGTTTAAATTCGGATTCTGTACAAAATTCTGAAAGAAATGACAGCAAACAGCCTTTCAAGCATTGTAGCTTCATTTATTTTTACAACAGCTGTGCAAACATCTCCGTGCGACATAAAAGGACGTATAATAGTTGTTGTTTGGTATCGTATATTACTAGAAATTTTGTGCAGAATCCAAAATTAAACTAATTTTTTTCCTTTTACGTGCACGGTAAAGAAGTAGTTTGCACTAAGAAATATCCAGCAGGTCAGCGCTGACCAACTGCGACCCGCCAAACTATTTTTTATGACCTGCGGGTTATAGCACATATACTTCCAGCATTTCTTCAAACGTCGGGCATGTCCGATGAAAGAAAGCAGAAAATTAAGTTCTGAATTACACCGTCATACATTGCTCTAAGAAAGTATTTTATTATAATTCTAAATATTAAAAATATTTTTTTTAAATGAAGAAATAAACTACTGATTTTTTTCAGCTTGAAATAATATAAATTTATTCGTGGGAATATTAAAAAACCTTGCTACAAATTTAAAAAATATGACATTCGTTTTCTTCGTCGAGCAACATTTTGCCAAACTCCGTCATGATGGTCCGATCGATCGAAAGTGTATAGCAAATGGCCCGCGTGCTTCGATAAGTTGTATATTTATACATAGACCCAACAGTCTTATGCGCCGGTTGTCCGGAGGGGAAAACGATGAGAGATGTCTCCGTCTCACATCGCCTTAGGTGAAGGAACTCCATTACGCTCATAAGTCGTTGCGCAGTAATACCTTACTCCCTCCAAAGGGATGTGCGAGCGAGAGGGTGACATCTCTCAGCATCTTCTGTCTCGTGTTATCACGGACAATCTGCAGCAGAGACGGTTATATTTAAGTCTATGGTTGAATAGCGCTGCAGTAGCAGAATTATTTCGACCTGGAAGGGTATGGATGTTAATGTGAGCGAAAGGCGATACGTCACAGAACATCTCGAGGTCGAGACGTCTCGGAACGAAGACAGAGGGAGGTAGCCAGCCGCCTGTGTGCATTTTACAGATTGTAGTAGGTTTTTGACTTGAAAATATATTGACTTGTCTCGCTCACATTGCAAATAGAAAGATCTTACAATCAACTCGCACTACGGCGACGCCCTTCTGAACCTCCCTATCTGGGACCTAGATCAGTACTTCCACAAAAATATGCAAGTTGGGATCTTAATCACTGTAAGCCCGTTCAGGTCTAGCGCGCTACCCTGTTCGATGGCGATGCCCGCCACAATACCGATGTGCAAACCTGTAAAATTTTAATGTATGACATCTCTTACTTTGCTGTTTGAAAATTTCCGATTGCATTTCCATTCTCACAACCTATTAACATGCAATCACCTTTATACAATCGTCAACTGTAAACCTGTTGCATTTACACCAAAATAACAGCATGTTTAACTGTAAGACGTGAGCAACAATAAATCTGCTCCTTCACACTCACACACCGCATTTTCACGACAAAATGTCCTCACCCACCGAAGTATTATATCGAAACCTTAGATACAAAGAAAAACCTTCGCGTCGTGGGGCTAAAACTTACTAATACTATCTTATAACACAAATATACCAATTACTCCTAAAAACCATCCAATTTCGTACAAAATTTCGAAATTATTAAATCAATTCGTCCATTAAAAGCGTGGCTTAGTGAAAAACTGGGCTATGAACAGTCTTATAGTCACGACATATAAATTCCCTATACTGGCCTTACGAGTATTGTATTTTAACCTAAACGTATTTCTTGCATGAACAGCATGATTTGGCTGAACATGTCGTACAGTAGTTTGTGAAACATTGCACCTTTCTCTTTTTTTGTTTTTTTTTGTTTTGGGCTTTACAGCTCATGTCGACATCAAAGGTCATTGGAACCCTAAAGTATTTGTACAGGTAGGGAAACTAGGGAGAGCCAACATGACTCTCCGTGCGTGTGGGACTCGTCGAATGATTCAACCATATACCCACTAAAAACCCTCCTGATCTACAACACACCAAAACATATCTCACAACATACATCAAATGGAGG
>NNCF01128158.1:291680-363278 GCA_002313205.1 Laupala kohalensis | reverse complement strand
TCAGGAAAGAGAAAGGAAGGAGCATGGCACAAGCAAGTGGAAGTAATGCCAGACTCAGCTCGGGGCCCCGTGTTCGCCAAACACGTACATACTAGATGTATGTCCCCTGGGGGGGGGCAGCTTTCTCTTGTTGCGAAGTATACCGATGGAACTTGACAGCAATGAGGTGACGGTGATGGTTTTCTCGCGATTTTTAATTATTATTTCTCCTTTCGTATTTAAAATTAGTTGCATTGCCATTGTTCTGAATATTCACGTATGACATGATGCTGGCGTGATGTTTCGTCCGGAATCTCTTCTGGTTGAACATATTGCCCATGTGGATATCCTAATGCTTATTTGTCATTGCTAATGAAATTGATAGATCACTATATCAATTTGCATCTATTATTTGACTTTCTACTTTAATAATTAATATTAACATTTAACATCTGGGGAAGCTAGGAATATTTCATGTATTAGTTCAGAAAAAAACAGCTTTTATTAACAGATATATGCAAAAATAGACACTCATGTACAGCGGAGCCATGACACAAAAACCTGTGTAAAGCATAATTACGCATTTTTAAGCATAATTGGGGCCTTTAAGAAAGTAGTCGTTAACTGTGCCCACTACTTACGTTGTAAATAATTAAAATATCTATTTTAACTGAAGAACAAAAAACTGAAATATATAACACAAATAATTCTCGGCTAATAAAACTAAAATACTCCGTATAATGAATGGACTTTCGTTAGTTGTAAAATGTCGGTGCGTACGTAACGCTGACGGTATCGTCTGGGGCAGGTTAATCTAAAGTTTGAAGGGGATACGGAAACTACCAAAACACCTCTGTGGCACTTTTTAAATTACGAAAAACTTCTTTAAACTGCGATTTGAGACTTGTAACTACAATTGCTTTTTACGTTTTTGAAATAATCTTGTTTTCAGCCAAATTTTTACTTTGTTTATATGTTTGTCCTACGAAGTGTTTTTTTACACATTTTACTAGTTAGTCTTGTTGCTTTTATTGGCTACGCTGAATTGTTTCAAAATAAAAAAAACTGATTATATTATTACTATTTCTATCCCTTTCTGGGTGCCCCGTCCGGCTCTGTGTATCACCAAATTCGATGAAAGTATCGATCCTCTATAATATATACTATATATAGTACTTCCCCAAACTTTTTATTTTTGGCGAAGACATATAGAGTCTATATATCGTCGCCAAAAATAAAAAGTTTGGGGAAGTACTAACCTTTTTGATTTCGTATAGATCTTTATGGAACCTTAGTCGAAGGACAAAGTCACTCCAAGGAAGACAGAGGAATGAAATGAAACAATTTGCTACTTATGATTTTATATATGAAATAACTTGGACCAATATGATTTGTGAAAGTAAGCTTGCCAAATTAGNTAACCTTTTTGATTTCGTATAGATCTTTATGGAACCTTAGTCGAAGGACAAAGTCACTCCAAGGAAGACAGAGGAATGAAATGAAACGAAACAATTTGCTACTTATGATTTTATATATGAAATAACTTGGACCAATATGATTTGTGAAAGTAAGCTTGCCAAATTAGACAGATTTGATGTAACTATTACGTTGTAAATTATTTGTTAGATGTTAGGAGAGCTAAGTCTGAATAAATTAGTTGTTGAATGTTTCGGCTAAAATTACCTCTTCGCTGTTGGTTTTGTTTGCCATAGACCTGAGGGTGTGTGTTTAATTTAAATAATTGTGTGATGTTTTTCTGAGTGAGTCTTGTAATATAAAACCACGTGTAGTTCTTTTTATAGTAGTTCTTTTTGAGTCCGATAGTTGCTCAAGAATTCTGTTTAACCGGCTCCAACTGTCTTCAATTCCGGTTATCACTTTCGTAACTCACCAGCTTCACTCGTTTCACTCAAATAAACTCCATTTATTTTGTGGCATGAGAGTAAATGAATTAGACCTAGCCAGAAATGATTTTTGTCCAATTTTATCGGGCTCAATAAGTTATTTTTCCCAAATATATGTTCATAAAAAATAATCAGAATCGTTTCACAGTAAACAATTGATGGTTCAGGATATCGAAAAGAGAAAAATAAGGTACGGGAGTTTAAACGAAAAAATTAAGATGTAATAAATTATCCCCAAAACATACTGAAGAGAAGAACATTGAGTTGGGGAGAGGGGGTAAAACGGGTATTGCTTTTATTTACAGACGTGAAATTTATCAACCTAGTTGTAAAGTTATCTGCCACTATTTCAGTTTTCAGGTTTATTTTGATGCCACCCTTCCTTATTCTTGCCATGAAGTGTCATTTTCGAAACGAACTTTCTACGTCATGTCGGTAAACCGTGTGGACCATCGCCTTCCGTTGTTAGTCCATTTAATATAATTCCCTGTGTAACTTCATTTACTGTCGTCCAAAATATGTTGTCTGCTTATGCTTGATTTTGAGGTTGTCGAACGGAAGACGTAAGTCGAAAAATGTAGTGTTTTAAGGACTTGTTTATTACTTTTGTAACTTACATATTATTATAAGGAAAAGATTCTTGTGGAGATATGGAATGTTCTTTAATGCTCATTCATGTATGCACTATGAAATATTTTATATACCATATTTGCATTTTTTTCCCTACAAAGAACTGTACTGTATAGTCATTTTCTTCAGCTCTGCTGCAGAACTAATACAGTTCAAAAAGTTGGCACGTGTATAATTACAATTTCAACAGACCTCATCTCAAGAACCTTTTCCTGATATGATTAGTTTGAAAGTCAAGAAAAAACTACGATTACATAATAACCTTCATTGTTTACAGGTTCTTGCGAAAGCTCTTTGGCAACACTTGGGCCAGTTGCAGTCCAGCCTTCAGTTAAACTGCGTTGAATTATTGCATCAGTTACACAATGTACTTCCATCTTCAAATGCCGTTGAGGATGTTATAGGAGAAGCGTTGACCCATAATTATGACAATAGGAAAACCGAAGCATTACAACAGTTCTCTCTTTTATGGCACTTAGGCCGAGAATTGGAAACGAAAAGTGGTTCTGGACGCACTTGGAGAACGTTTGATCGGTTCGTATTTTATAATATTATTTATTTATTTTATTTGGTGTACTGTAGTATTTATTGATTCTTTGCCCACCGAATAATTATATTCTATTGTGCTTCTATTTTCGCTCTCTTCTTTTCATTTTTCCTTTGTCTGCATCGTTTCTGTATGTTTCATTTACGTCTCGACTCATATTTAGCCCCCACCCCGTGGCTCAGGTGGTAGCGTTCAAGCTTTTCACCCAGTCATCCCGGGTTCAATTCCCGGTGTGGCCAGAAAAAAAGAAAAATTCGTAGCTTTTCACATGAATGTCCCACTTCATATAGTCGTGACTACTGAAAAGCAAACCCTCCTTCCTCTATCCACCTCCTCCTAGCATCAGTTGCTGACCTATCAAGTTGTAGGTAAACCCAGTTAAGCGGCCCATATACTAACCTATCGCTCCACGTAGATAAGCTTCACTAGCACGCTACAATTCCCGTTTACAAATACTACAAGAGCATTATCTTGTTGTGAATTTTCCGCTCCTTTCTTTCCGTATTTGTGTGATAAATTACGAGATATTAATTCTCTTTCTCAATATCCATCAGTATTACGTCAAACCTTCATTTCCCGTATTGACTTCATGGTTACGCTCCTTTATCTATTAATATTTACTTACGTGTACTGATTATGAAATGGTCGCCTACGTGAAGCACGAGATTATATACTTATGCGGGAACTATTCTCGTCTTATAACTATTGAATGACAACTCTGTCGAAGGTTCGAACATATTTTGAATTGAGGCCCAATGATTTTTTTCTCGTAATTTATCATTCGTCTTCTTCACAGTAAACTAACTTTTAGTGCTCTCAACTCATTACAGGATTGGACTGAGTAAAAATGATGAAGCTAATAAATAAATTTGCTGAGTAAGATTAAGCGCAAGTGAATGGAGGTTGATCTTGTGCGATACATAAACTGAGGTGAATAATGAAAGGGAGATCGATGTGCTGTTTCTCGTAGCTACCACCTCTTCCATTCGTTTTTATGGGGTTTTAGGGCTCGTCAACATCAAGGTCATTAGAGTCCTTCCTTTCCCTTCCATTCAGTCAAGTCGCTTGCGCTTAATCTCTTTCGGTCACAATATTCCTTTATAAATAAATATAAATTTATTGTCAAAAAACAGTAGACTGCGTATGACCACGTGGAGGACATAATCTAGTCATTAGTCTAGTCTATAATCTAGTCATTAGGTGCTTTTTCACCGAAAAGTCTCGGAGAAGTACTGAATTTTTGCTCCTGTATGGTTTTGAGGGCGCTGATCACGAATTTCAACTTTACCTTCATAAAGTTCGGAAAATATTAAAAAAGTTCAAAAGTTGCGATTTTTTGTGTTTTATTCATTACCTGAAAACTGCACTCTACTGAGAGCAATCTCCCTGTAATCAAGTAGACAAACTTTCCTACAACGTACATTCCTTTGTTTTATTCTCAGGTGGTTTACTGGTCGAATTTATACTCTAGCGTTTTGGAAATTTTCGTCTAAAAGTTGTGGAGAAATTCTGAAACTTTGCTTTGTTTTTCAAGCAGATTATTACAATTTTTTACTTTTATGCTTCGAAAAATTTCAGGAAGTATGAAAAACAGTTTTAAGAAGAAATCAAATTTATTATAAGCAGTACAGGAAAGCTCAATTGCGAATTATTGTGGGTGACAATCTGTTGAGTCGATCCGGAATAGACGGGTCACACGTTGTTGTTTACTTGGGGGTATGACGACTTCTGTTAGCTGAATTAAGATTCATCTTAGAGTTAATGCCAAGAATTAAACATGCCATAAATACAAGAAAATTACTTCTCATGGTTTCATATCGGTTACAAATGTTTATAATTCCCTTCCCTGTCGGCTACATAAAACTTGAAGGTGCTTCTGAAGCCAGGTCCCTACAGTTAATTCCATCCGAGCCGCGGTGAACTGTTGAGATCTTTACGCAAATAATTTCTCTGGATGTTTTGAAGATATGGTCAGAATAGCAACCGCGCAATTTTTCTACTAACGAAGTACTACTACATAAATTCAACTGAAGTGGTACCCCAACCTATGAGTACATTGTGGACATGTTCGTGAATATAAATCCGTTTTCAAGTTCACGGTGAGAATTTGTAAATTAAAATACACGAATTTGTTCTCCGCTAATTTCATCCAGTAGTCACCTGGAATTGAGGTGTATTACTGCTAAGGTAAAGTATGGGTAAACTATTATTTAGCCATCGTTTTGAATTTACGTAGTTATCCGACCACCGCATATTCTCTTCTGTAAACTGTTTTTTCTCAATTCCATATACAAAGATTGTTTATTATATGTCCAAACGCGATTCATGGTGTTTCAAACAATTTGTGGTGAAAAGTGCGATCAAATCAACTTTGGCGGCCAATTCCTGTACATTCGAAACAAGCTTTTTATATTGTTGTATTTGTAAATGGGAAATGTAGCGTGCTATTGAAGCTTATCTACATGGAGCGATAGGAGGTAGGAGTTGGTGGTAGGCTATTGTTAGTAGGTGAGCCGCTTAGCTAGGTTTACCATCGTGGAGGGATTGATTAGTAGAAGTAGTTAGTAATAGAGTTATTGGTATTGGGAGGAGCTGGATAGAGGAAGGAAGGTTTGCTTTTCAGTAGTCACAGCTATTTGAACTGAGACATAATGTGAAAAAGCTACAAATCTTCTGGCCCCATCGGGAATCGAACCCTTGGTAATGAGCGACAACACTACCACCTGAGCCACTGTGGGGCATCAAGATTTTTGTAATTTCTTCCGCGAGTACTCGATTAGAGTATCATGTGCGATGTATGGATAAGCTCTTCGAGGTTGTCACTAATAGTGGCTAAAAGAAAAAAGGGGGGAAGGTCGTATTAAACCGGAAAATGTTTTCATACGTAAAATCCAGTAATGGCGATACGTTTCCAGAAACGAGAACTGACATTTAATTCATGAACGTGTACAATTCGTTTTGCAACTGGACCGGTTTTTGACGATTTTGCAAGCGAATCTGACGAAATTGTCTTGTGGTAGACAGAAGCGTGGATAAATATAAATTCATTTATCATTGCACACATTACAATGATTTTTTTTCCTTTGCAGGTCTCTTTTGAAAATGCTGGATCATTTGCAGAGGCTGGAAAGTTGTCCTCTTCGATTACAAGCGCAGACGTGGCTCCTTCATTCTTTGGTTCGTGGAGATGTAGCCAGGTTGCTAGACCCTTTACTCATTCTTTTGTTAGACCCAAATACAGCTCGCCTTAGTGTTTTGCATGTTAGCATCCAACATTCAAACACCGTCGTGTCTGGTCGAGAAACACGAGCCAGTGATGGACTGGAAGAACGTGCCTCTGCTCGGATCTATGCCATCAGTTCTGTAGACGGAAATGTAATCTACCATGTGTCGGAAAATAGTAATCGAAATAATAATCAACGACGCAGAGAGGATCCTGTTAGGGCGAAGAGAATATTTGCTGTTACTACTTTAGTGGGAAGCGATTCAGCGAAAGGTTATATCACTGAGAAGACCCCACATCTTCGTGAAATTGACTTCCCAACATCCTTTCTAGCCAGACAAAACATTTCTGTCTTTGTGAATCCTTTTGCTGTCAATAATACAGCGGAGTCTGCCCCAGAGGATGATTGTATCCCTGAAACTCGAGAGAGATCTGCTTCAATGCCAGACTTTCTGCGACATGCTACTCGCTTACATCCAGCTGGTCGGAGCTTTAGTGGATCTACTTCTGCAGAAGTAACATGTATGGAAGAAACATGTACAGAAGAAACAAATGTTGCATTTTCTCTCCAAAATAAAAGTGATGTAACTGACAATCCCATAGAACATAGCACTGAATATGACTTATCCGAGAGTAGCAGCAGTGGTTGTACCGAAGGAGCTGATGGCTCACAGACACGTAGTTGGTCTGCTGTAGATGAAGATCTGGGTGAGCCAGAGGAGTCAACTGCGGCAGAGGATTATTTTAGGAATGCAGAAGTTTCAAGTGTTAATATTGTACAAGATATTTTGAAAGAAGTATTGGATGAAGTTGCAAAACAATGTACGAAAAAACAGGTGAGATATGCAAAAGAATTGCTTTATTTTTCAAGAAACTCTTGAATTATTGTATTTTTTTAACATCGGTTAAATTCCCTGTATATAATGGCATGTAAAAATTAGCCATTAATTTATTTTAGGGTGTTTGTTGGTAAATAAATTTGTGGGCCCCAGTAAGCAAGGGAGTGAAGAACCTAAAAGATTTTTTTCTGCTGTAATATAAAGATTTAAATTTTATGTTTGAGCCTTAAAAAAAGAAGAAATAAATTGTTTTTATTTATATACATATTATATTAGATGCTCCAAGATATGGCATCAATTGAGGTGTCATTATCTAATTAGTCAGTTCACTATCATCACAAATATTGTATTTCTTTTTTCTGATAACTGAACACTATTTGTTATCATTTACAATTGTTTTACAGGCTAAATCTAACATTACACGTCCTGTTAGTACTGGGAGTTTACCTGCGACCCCAGTCACAACTGCTGTTGGTGTTCATCCTTTACATTCTCATATGCTGTTATATTGTGGAGTGTATGATTCAGGACGTGCTCTTTATGCGCTACGAACTCTTAGAGCTGTCCTTCTGACTCATGCACGCATGTTCCTTTGTGCTGCTGCAGCAACTGGGTTGGCAGGCCAACAATCAGCATCACGACGAACTACAGGCTTGCAAACACTCCTTGCTCGACATCGTAAATCTGTATTCGGACGAAGTTTTCACGGTGATCTTTCCTCATTAGCTGTAGGGGAATATACTGCAGCATATCGGTCAAGTATGTACTTGGAGGTGCTGATGTCTGTGTGCTTGTACTATGCTCGAAGTTTTTATCCAAATTTGGGACAAATGCGCCTTACACCAGAAGAGATAGTGGGAAATCGACAAGTTCAATTGGCAAGTGCGGAACTGTTGATGTTAATGTGTTCAGAACTTATTGTAATTGTGAGAGATTCTGGTCGTGGATTTGCTTGTTACCTTGCTGACCTGTTAGTACGCTGCAAAGTACAGAAAGTGGTTCTCCATTGTGTTGTAGCCAGTGTGTATGATATGACATGCATTGGAGTCAAGGTAAATTTTATTCTTCTTTTTGAATTTACTTTAAACAATTTTATTAAATTACAGAGAACAATTTTAAAATCTTTCATTTTTATTGGTAGCCTCCACAGACAACATTCACTGAAGAAATAGTAAGCTTCAATGATCCAATAACTCAAAGCTCAGAAAATGTTTCCAAATGTTGTTTCCGAGGTTCGGAACATTCAGAAGGGTTTCAAATCCAATTATTAAGGTAACACTAATTTAAGGTCTAGATTTCTTTTAATCTTATTAATATTAGTAGTTTATACTTGAAACAAGAAAGCACTTAACACAGTTTACTATTCCTAATATCACTAATGTATTTGATTTTTTATTTATTAATTGTTTCAATTGCTATTTTAAATTTCCTAAGTTTCATAATACACTGTTCTGAAATGATAAATTAAAGATAGTTAATATGTTCTATCAGCAACATATGAACGACCTTTAATTTATCATTCTTTGATAATGTTGCCAACACCCCACAACTGCCAAGTACTCTTCTATAATTTTTTTATTGATGCAGTCAGACATGAACATAAATTTTCTTTCTCCTGTTTAAACCTANAGTACTCTTCTATAATTTTTTTATTGATGCAGTCAGACATGAACATAAATTTTCTTTCTCCTGTTTAAACCTATTTTTCCCAGTACCGCTATTTATCTTTAGGACTCCCTAAATTAAAATTATTAGTGTAAACGTTATTGCTTTACCAGGCTGCTTCTTGCCCTCATCATGTTGGAACATCAAGTGAACCTTCAGAAGGGTGATGATGCTAATTCTCCTACTACTAAAGAACCAAAGGAAACTTCAACTCCCACTAAAAGCTCTCAGCAGAAATATGTGGTAAATTTGGCAATTCCAGAGCAACCTATGCTTCTTTCAGGAATTCTCAGTGCTTTGAAAATGGTGAGCTATGTGAGAAATAATTCAGGATAACTTTTTTTGTTATTGTTCTACACTGAAATAAACCTGTATCATTTGTACTCGGGCAATGGTTAATTGAAAATTACATTTAAAAAATGTAGGATTTCTATTGTTATAATGCAGGAATGGTTAATTGAAAATTACATTAAAAAATGCAGGATTTCTATTGCAAAAATGCAATAGAAAATAACTTAACCTCAACCCAAAATGCTTTTGCTTTTGCTTTTGCTTTTGCTATTGCTAACACAACATGTGTGGCATATTTAGATATTACTCCCATTCATATATAATATTCTGTTATTGGGTGATAAAATTATTGAGACTACCAATATTTAAGTGCATTGCATTGATAAATTGAAAGAAATACTTTGCCAAAAAAATTAAATTATATCATCTCTTTTAATAAGGAATTAGATAGCCTTAAGAAATGATTTGTTCAATGACAACATTTCTGAAATATTCCTTGCCTAAAACTCTTTTTTGTTGATTCAGTTTATTATTGTCTTCCTACTACTTGTTATGTTGTAGTGCAATACATGTATGTACTTATAACAATAGTGATCATGATCATCCTCATCCTTACAGACCTTGTCCATAACCTCCCTCAACAACTTTCCCTACAACCCTACAAATGCAGAAGGTTGTCATTCTTTTCACTTGTCTGGAATAAGTGATTTATCAAAGAAGGCAGTGCTTTTACGATAAATTTGTCACAACATCACTTACAAACTGCTTATGACCACACCTAGTACTATAACCTAATTAACTTCATCCCATTTTACGTAAATTTGTGTACTTTTTAAAAGAACGTAGTAAAAGTCAATGAATTATTATTTTTAACTGAAGAGCAAAGTATGATTGTTAATTTATTTTTCTAGGAGCATATGCGCCATCTTCACCAACAATGGACAGCATTGGTCACTTCTGCTTTACCTTATATGGGACCTGCACTAACACCTGTTGTTATGAGTGTTGTTAGTCAGTTGTGCTTGAACCTGGAAAGGCTATCTCAGTTTTATAACAACCAAAAAAAGTATGAGTAAGTGCTTGTAAGATTTTACTTCTCATACTTGAAAACATTGAAGGTCTAACTAATAATTCTGTTATTTTTTCAGGCAAGAAACAATGTGTTGCCTACCTCCTGACTACACCATCACTCAGTTAGAAGCTCTTACATTATTGTGTCATTATTGCCTGCTGGACAGTGCGCAACAACAGTCAAATGCATTCAGTCAACCATTGTTGGGAGGTGTTGGGAGTGCAGGAGTTGGATCTCCAGGAGCAGGTCCTGGGCAGGTCTTCAGTAATCTTGTTCATGTTTTCATGCCTTCTCCTCTTCAGCAGGTATGTTGACAATTTGTTATATTTGATTGTTCTATAAATTTTCTAAATTTATTGTCAAAAACAGTTATGAACTGCTTATGACCATGTGGAGGACAATAAACTAATTATTGTCCATTACTGATTGTTCTTTGATGGTTTAATTGTGAAGGTATGAATAATTAAAGAAGTGAATCTTTCCAAATGTTACATGTTCTAAATTTTTAGTAACTCTTATTTATCTTGACCCCCTGACCCTGTGAGCAGTGATAGGGAATCCTCATGTATGTTTTTTGCCCTAATCCACCCTGTTCTGTCACATATACCGAAATGAATGCTGCAACTCTTGTCCCGTATTGGATGTAATTCGTTAACACTTGAAAGTTATATCCTCAGACAATCGAGTAATCAACAAATTCCTGTACATTTTTTAGTTTCTGTTTAGTTTTTGAAAATAGAATCCTGCTCCTCCACTTTATGGGATTATGCCAAGACCCACTGTACATGTTTGCTCAGCGGGTTATAATAATAATAATAATAGTAGTAGNTAATAATAATAATAATAATAATAATAATTTATTAGTCTGCTAGTGAGCAATGCTCGGTGGCAGATAGAAAAGAATACATACATAATACAGTAATACGAGGTTAAAAAACAAATCATCAATATCTATAAAAATACCTATAAAATACACATACAAACTGATTAAAATGCTTAGAAAATTACTACACTTGGTTACAATGAGAAAAAAATTAGATTTAAGAAATTAATTATCTAAATGAGGCTCATATGTGTATATATTCACATACATACACAAACACATTTTCACTTACAAAGCTAAAGAAACACGCTCATACCTACAAACACTCTCAATACACACACGTCATTACTCCTCCTACTCTCTTAACATAAATGTAATTGCTATAATGTAAATAAAAGAAATTAATAACTATAAAAAATAAAACCATAACAGGGTTGCTGAGAACAATCATGTACACTTCACTACACATCAATACACATCACTACACTTCACATATGATCCTATTTCGACGAAGCAAGAAGACGGTTGCAGAAACATTTTACTCATTTTGATAAGTTCTGTTTCCGACACTTTATTTTACGCTTGTAGTCACCACGACTAATGTAATTCGGTTTGTGTAATCTAGCGTTCACTGATTTCCACACTCGCTCTTCCATGTAGGTTTTAAAGATAGCACTAAGACGCGCTAACTTTCTTCGATTGGAAAGTGTACCCCACTCTAAATTAATATTACTCGTGTTGTCCCTATCAAATTTTGCAGCCTTTCATTGTATCCGATCTAATTCATTGATCCCTGTGGTACTCCCGATGTTACCGCGATTTTTTTTAGAGGAGCACCCATTTATTCTAACATTGTGACCGATCCCAGAGAAATTCAAAAATTTATTTGACAACACGTGGATCAGTTTTTGACTTCACGATTTTTACAAGAAGACGGTCATGTGGCACTAAATTGAACGCTTTTGATAAATCAATAACTATTGCATCAGTTCTCCTCCCCTCGTCAAGTGACTCAGCTAAACCCTGGCAAACGGAAATAATTGGCTCTCACATGAGTACCCGGATCTAAAACCGTGTCGGGCAGGATGTAGAGAAAAAAAATTACCCCAAGTATTCTTCAAATAATCTGCAATGATGTTCCATCTGTTTACATTTTACGGGGGTTAAGCTAATTGGTGGATAATTACTAACTAATGAGAGATCACCTCCTTTGTGAATTGGTACCACGATGGCCTTTTTCCAGTCCCGTGGATTGCATACACTGTTGGCGAAGTTTTTGTTGTTTACAAGTTATAAGAAAATGTAGTTGGATGATAATTTAAAAGGTCTTGAAGAAGCTCCGGGTGCGGCTGTACATCTTCTGGCCCCTTGTGGGTCATTTTGACCCATATTGCGTTTTCCTAGTGTTTGCTTGTGTTTCTTGTAGATACTCATCTTGTTAGCACAATTTATATGTTTTGGGTTAATTTTTGCACAAGTTTAAAGTTTTAAATGACTTCTTTATATACACGATTGCAAATATTGTTAAAATTAAGTAAATAAACTTTATTGTCAAGAAAGCAGATGCAAACTGCTTATGACCACGTGGAGGACAATAAACTAAGTTAGTGCATTAATACTAATGCATTAATAGACACAAAAGGGAAATACAAAGTCAGTGTTGGTCAATGTTCCACATTGTTTTACAAGTTATGCCTCTAGCGACGTATTACCGCGCGCGTAAATCTTTGTGCGAGTACACCTAGTACATATTCTTACAATAATATTTATGAATCTCTTCTCAAAAAAGAAGTACATATCAGAAGTACAAGCGGGCCAAGATCTGCAGTAATGCCCCTCGTGCAGTTTGGTTATTTGACAAAAAAAGTTGTGTAAGAGCATACTCTGACTTGAGCGCATTGACTTGTTTTTAGTCCGTAGCAAATCATTATTTGAATTTCACACGCTATTTTCCTGTTCGGATCCCGGAGACAAAACGGTGAGTCTCCGCATTACTGTATTCGACTGTAGCATCAACTGCAATACCTTTCGTTTCAGACGACACATCTACTGAACGGGTTAGCGTTTCCAACATAGATATTTCTTCATTTGCATGAATGTAGGGCTTACATGTTGCCATAATACGATGAGCCTCTCAAGGATTTTTGATAAATCTAGGTGTAAAATTTGAGGTAATGAGTTAGGAGAAGGGTCAGAGTGAAAATACAATTTAGCTTCGGCATCCAGAGAATTCCGTCACCATAATCCCAACCCGTCCTCCTGCGGGTGGCAAATTTTCGCCATATGAGCACCGACCGTGATGATTTGGGGAACTACATCTGCTCTATCAAATGTGTACTTTATTTCTATGTGAACAAAGTATTTAAATCATCTACGTGCCATTTTACAGCAGTACTTTAACCCATCTGAGAATTTGCTTCTCGAAACAAAAATAATCGCTGGTCAACCGGTGCCTTTCAATGAAATTTAGGGTGGTACCCCAGAAATTTGCCCTTATTCTTTGATAGCCAATCCGATCCTTGCTGGGAGTCTGGTGATGCTTTTCTATTTTTGTTTAGGTCATTAATTGGGGTTGATGTAGAGAGTAATAAAAATGTGTCTTTTTTCATCTTATTCTCTGTCCATAAAAATTTTAGCTAAAAAGTGAAAAATGATTTTAAAACACCGTTATTGAAAATCAAACCTTAACAGTGTAATAAAATAGGTTATTTCATAAAAGGAAATTAGTTTATTTGTGAGGTATCTTGCTAGTGTTTCAGCTCTGTGGACTATTCAGATCATAAAAGCACGAATATTCAAAATGTGTTTATAAGCAAAATGATCAGTTTTGTGTTATGTTCCATGTAATATTTTGCATGACAGTAGTCCTCTTAATTTCAGTGAATTCTAAATTTTGGCAGAAT
The DNA here is from genome assembly GCA_002313205.1 of Laupala kohalensis. Classification (NCBI taxonomy): domain Eukaryota; kingdom Metazoa; phylum Arthropoda; class Insecta; order Orthoptera; family Trigonidiidae; genus Laupala; species Laupala kohalensis. The sequence goes on along the minus strand of NNCF01128158.1, from coordinate 349,402 downwards.
TCAGTATTAAAAAATTCGTTATTAAGTAGATTGCTATTTAGCCGTATTAAGACAAATACTACAGAAAACTATGCCCTGTCAAGTATATTTTACCTCCTTTTGCATGAAAATACTGCCTTAATGGAAAAAAAAAAAATAATGGAAATCTTGAAACCTTCAGAAAAAACCTAGAAACAATTCTTAACAAACTGACAAGACACAAGAACCATATTATCGTTATTTGCAGAGATCTGAACATTGACTTTTTACAAACAATCATCATCATCATTGAACATGAATGAGAAAACCACCTAATGAAATCATTTACTTTGGAAACCATAATAAATTAACCCACAAGAATAACAAATAGCACTCAAACAATAATTGACCAAATGCTAATTTACTGAACCAAACACATTTATCTTGCCTCTTCATATGATACAGGACAAAGTGACCATAATGCTCAGATCCTTTCACTTAAAACTGATACTAACTCCCAGAAATCCCCATAGTAACTAACAGAAGAATATTTAACTCCACAAATTTAAATACACTTCTAATACTTCTAAATAATGAAACATGGACAGGTTTATGAAACCTCTAATGTAGATAGCAAGTACAACAAATTCTTCAACCAGTTATTAAATTATTTTTACATATCCCATTCATATAAGCAGCAAACACAAAAACCATGAAGTATAAAACATTGGCTGACTAAAGAAATCATGTCCAATTCAACTCAAAACATATTACAAACAATACACAGTAAGAAAGTAATAATTAAAGCCAAACAGATGACGAATGACAAATACATAGAGAAATCTACTAACAAAATGAAAGCTATGTGGAATATTGTTAAGCAAACCACTACGCAAGTCATCCAGAAACAACAACACTTAGAATTGATGCAGGACAATAACAAAATAGTTGACCCCATTGTAGTTGCTAATACACTCAACCAGCGTTTTACAGGTGTAGCCAACCAACTACAAAATAAGCAAAACATAACCACACTACGAGCACTGCCAAATGATATTCATGTAACATCAACAATGTATATCAGGGAAACGAATGAGGAAGAAGTCCTTCAGATAATTAGTAAAATGAAAAACAAGGCATCCTCCGGAATTGATGATATACCAGACACAGTCATTAAAAAAATAGCAATGTACATAATCAAACCACTCACTCACTTGTATAACAATGCCTTAACCCAAGGTATCTTCCCACAAATTTTTAAAACTGCTACCATAAAACCTCTTCACATAAAAGGAGACAAACATAATGTAACAAACTATAGGCCAATAACACTTCTCACAGGTTTCTCAAAAACACTAGAAGAACTATTTAATCACAGTTTAAAAATCTTCTTAACATGTAACAAAATTATTACAGACTTCCAACATGGATTTGGAGAAAAAAGATCTACTGAAACTGCTCTATTTGCTTTTCTCAATGAAATTTTGATTGCACTAGAGTAGAAAGAAATCCCTGTTGGATTATTCTTAGATCTCACAAAAGCTTTCGATATAATGAATCATGAAATTCTCCTCAGAAAACTAGAAAATTATGGAATTCGGGGAATAGGATACAACTGGCTAAAGTCATATTTATCTGAAAGACAGCAAATAATCCAAGTATCCTGCCAACATGAAAATCAAATAAAACATCACCGGTCTCAGCCCATGAATGTCACTCACGGAATTCCACAGGACTCCACCCTGGGACCAATACTATTTCTTCTATATATTAATGACATCCCATGCATCATCAAAAACCAGAAAATTGAACTTTTTGCTGATGACACAAACATCTTATTCCGTGCCAAAACTGCCGAAAACTTAGTTAACATTACCAAATCCACTATCGCCACCCTAATTCAATGGTTCCAACAAAATAAACTCATAATAAACACTGACAAAACTTGCATAGTTTCTTTCCATAATCCTCATTCATCTAAACAGCAAACAGCATACACATTGAATTTAATGGTAACCACCTCATCTGTAAACAAAGAACAGTTTCTGGAATTTACTATACAAGATAACATGAAATGGAACTGTCACCTAGAAACACTGAATATGAAACTCAGCACAATAAACTATGCCATCAGAGTTCTAACAGCAAATTGCACAACAGATACCCTTCTAATAGTATACTATGCAAATGTCCATTCCATTCTAAAATATAGTATAATATTTTTGGGACAAGCACCAAAAACAAAACAAACTTTTAGTTTACAGAAGAGAATAATACGAACAATTACCAACACTAATAAATTTTCTTCATGTAAACCATTATTTGAAAAGTTGAAAATACTTCCACTATATTTGCATGTAAATTTTTGAAACTTTGAACTTCATAAAAAAGAATCTACTAGACAAAGGACCACTCTACAAATTTAATTCCACTGTTCATGTTCACAACACTAGACATATCAGAAATATCCATCAACCACAGATAACATCCACTATTAGCCACAAAAGCACTCATAATGCAGGTATGTAGCTATATAATGCATTACCACTAAGCCATAAAAACATCAATACACTGAACCCATTCAAAACAAAACTCAAACAATTCTTACAACAGAAACTACTACAGTGTACAAGAATTCCTCAATGACAATAACTAATGTGTGACACAATCTGCTACAGGTAATCATTAGAACAAAGGAGCACAAGGTGACCCATGATGCAGGAAAAGATCTAACAACATTAAATTAAGCTGTTTTAGACCTTGACATAAATTAATAAAATAAAAGTAAAATAATAGAATTCCTACCATAGATATCTAATAATCCTAGCCTAAATAAATATTAATATTCTGTAATAGTAGACAATAATTGTATTTTTATCTTTACTTCAACTTAGCCTAAGTTAAATGAATATGGTTAAATGTATCAAAATTATTATATTGTTGTTATTGTTCTATGTAAATATTATTGTTATTATGTACTATGACTCGCCATACATTATAGTTATGATGTACATGGTTCAATAAATTATTATTATTAATTATGACCATGAACTGAGTGTTGGGGAGTTAACGTTAACGGACACGAACATAATGTAGCTAAGCGCTTGCCATGCACCAATTTTTTTTCATTATATACATTTTCCTCGCCGCCCATAACTGGATTCGGAAAACGTCTAGCGACCTCTCGTCGCATCAAAAAACTACGATTTGTGACATTTTCATGGTGATAGGTATGACAAATGTAACAGCAGTTTCACCAAGTCACGCACCTTGGGAACTATTTTTGATACCTTCACGAAACACGCAGATTTTGTGTGAATTAAGGAGACTGTGGTAAAAACATTCATGTAGTTCTGACAATGCTACGAAATAAATAGTATTTTTAGAGCATAATTATGCATTTTATGGAGCAAAATTCGGGTTTCAAAAGAGCGAATGGTTCGTATCTCTCTTCCTCTGATATCAAATACTAAAACAAATAATTATACTCTGATATCAAATACTAAAACAAAAATCAATTATTTTATAACACTAAATAGTACTTATAATAAAAGTAATACATCAAAGTTTGTAAAATTATTTAATAAATGGATTTTTATAGAGTAGATAAGATTGGACTGATTTCCTGAGCAAACCTTGGAGACAACTTAGTGTGTAAATAATTGAACGAAAGAAGTTTTAGAAATATTTTCATTAATTTCACTTTCCCACAACTTGAAAATTTAAATTAATAATGCATTTTCCAAAAATAAGAACAAAAATTTTGTATTTTTCTTTTTTTTAACTGTTTGTCAAATCTGAACTCTATTTATCATGTCCCTCATTTTTAAGTTAACAGGATAACATTTACAATTTTTCAGGAGGCCAATGGAACTAAGGATAAACCAGGTGGTCTTCAAGACACCTTGATGAATGCTCGTCTAACAATGTTATCAAATCTGCCAAGAATTCTTGCTAGTGTTTCAGCTCTGTGGCAAGCTGTGCTAGGTTCTGGCGATAGGTATGAGTGTATGAGTATTTCATGAATTATAATATTTCTATTAATTTTTTCCAATACATTTATTATATTAACTAATGGTAAAAAGTCTTTAAGTCTTCACTATTACACAACTAACTAGTGAAACATGTTTTGGAGGCTTGCTGCAATATTTTATTCTGCACTTAACTGTTTGCCTGTATTCCGCTATTTTATTAATCATAGTTTTCTTTATAAAGGGAGCAACAGTGTTGTGTGTTGGGTAATGCAAGAGTAGTGAAACATCATCTACTGGAACTACTTTCCCCAATATCCCTACATCATGGAGCGCATTTTCTCGCAGCTGTTGCTGTGGCCTGGCAGGATCGTAGACCATTGTCTAATTCAAATACCAAGGTATTGTTTTATTGTGAATCTGAATGCAATTAGTGATTGTTTATTTCATGTCAATGCCATTAAAGGCAATGTGAGAGATAACATTCTTAAAATCAATTCTTTAGAATTTATGTATTCTTTTCTTTTATGTAAGTGTTTTATTGTTTCAAAAGAACATAAGAAACTTTACCTTTACTTTCATAAATTTTTTATTTGGTAGCTCATGATTTACTTTTATACTACAAATTAGACAATTCAGAGTTTCCAAAGTTTGGGAAGCATAAGGCGACATATTAACACTCATGATTTCTATATTTTCTTGAATAGAGTAAATTTTTTTGATATAACTAGTGTCATTAAAAGCATTCTGTGTTATTATCAAAGTTTTGTGCTTTTCACTTGAAACAGAAACCCTATATTTTGTGTAACGCTGAACACACTGTCTAGGTACCATGCCCAGTCAGTGTAAAGCGATTGGTCTTAAGTCAGACAAATACTTGTTCATGGACATTCCTTGCCATATCAGATCCCAATTTTTTTAAAGATTGATTCATTAAACCCATCCCATTCCTCAAAAGAGGGCGAGGAGATTTTTTTTTTACTTATGCTACCCATGATTCTATGAATGTCTGTGTTCCTAAAAATATTTTGTTGGGTCTTTTTCTTAAACAATCTTTTAATGGAATTTTCTTTACAAAATTACAAATTGTAGTATTTTTATGTTGTGAATTTTTTCAGTGAATTCTCTTAGATTTCATTATATCATTTCAGTTCTTAGGAACAAAAAGCATTCATATTTTTCTTTATCAATCTTTTCAACTTAATTGGACATTTTGAATTTTATTTTAATGACATTTTATTTCATAACTTTGATTATTTTTGTATCATTAGGATAAAATAATTTTTTGTAATGTGTTCATTATTATTGTTTATTTATGTGCACTAATTCGTATACAAAAACACTCATTGTTTCATTTTTGGTACTCAAAGTATAAATAGAGTTGAATATAGAGCAGGCTCTAGTAGTGCTTGAGTTTTGTATGCAGTTGCTTTTTTTATTTTAACACTTGTAAAAATTCAGTTTACCACCAAATGTTATGGTTGGGTATACCTTGAAGAGGGCATATGAGTCAAATCACGTCAACTACATTATGAAATAAATAATTTAAAACTAATTTAATAACTACACCCTTTCGGATTTTTCCTAGGGTTTCAGAGTAGATGTTTGACTTTTGACTTTCACTGTAGATGTCAGCAGGTAGTTTGTTCTTAGAGTGGTCTCATCAGGAATTTTCTTTCTAGTGTACTTTTCCAAAAACTCCCAGAGTTGGCCGATTTTGTGGAGGGGGTCTTAACCAAAGCAGAGCATAATCCCATATAAAACTGAGACTTATCAGTTTCACTTTATGTTGATGCTGCTGTTATCAAACTTTGCCACCAACTATTTTCTCTTGTTTTTTTCCTCGTGTGAGGTTGTGGCTACAAGCTGGGTGATTTGGAAATACTGAATGGTAGAAACAGATTTTTCACAAATTGATCGAAATAAATATTTCCATCACCTTTGAATGTTTCATTGATAAACTCAAGGAAATATTTGGCTACGTGAGCTTTAGTAGAAATCAGTGTTTTGGGCGTTTTCGACACTTGTTTGCTTAATACAATGGGTAGAAATAAATAACCAACTATCAACCTGCTCATTTTTAAACAGAGCTTGGCGGTTGATGTATAATTGATAAATATATACCAAAATATGTATTTATAATTTAAACATGCAAAATTTGGAATAAATTGAAAGATGTAAAAATATGTGAGGTAAAAATGGTCCAAAATCATACTAAATCACTTATAACGTGTAGTATTTGGGAACAATTGGCAATATCAGGTTCCTGAAATAAATGTAAATACATGGAAATCCCAGCTCTAGTTATTAAAAACAACCTCCCTACATAGATACTTTGTCTGATTGTGGATCTAGTATTTCAAAACTATAACTTTACAAAATAAGATAAAATAAAAAAAGAACTACAATAAATTTAATTACAATAAATTTAAGTGGAAGTAACAAGTCAATTTCAATCTTAAAAACTAAAGTAACCTGATACCATTGCCATTTAGACATTGTAATGTAGTTCCAAATAATGAAGTTGATCAAGTTGTGCAATAGATTCATTATAATCTCTTTATCAAGATTTCATTTTCTTTGTCCTCTAATTATTTTTATTGTACTGAATATTGTTTTTGAATTCTCTTGGTAACTCATTAAAAATATAATTTCTGTGTACAAATTACTTTTTTGTCCTGTTTTTTTTAATGTCTTTCCAGTAGTTTAATTTTTGCTCTTCTTTTATGTTTACTTTTACCCTACTTATCTGATCAAACTTTGATGTTATGTTTAATATATATGCAGTAGTATTTTTTTTCATATGTAATAATCTTCTATATTTTATAAAAAAATTCTGGTTTTTGCTTGTATTTAAGGTAAATAAGTCCAAAGGATTTTTTTAAATTTTTTCCATATGATTACCATATGAACTACCCCATGCAAGTAGTCGATATGAAAATTTCAAGTCAACCAATGCATATTGTATTTGCAATATTTGTTTTTATGTTAATATTTTTGAAAAGTTTTAAAAACAAGTATATAATTGCCACATTTTTTGTATAAGTCGTTAATAAAATGAAATTTGCGTCAATGTTACACCAAAAAGTTTTGTGTGATTTGTAATTACAATACTGATTCCATTAATTTTAGCATCTAATTTTTGTGGCTTTTTATTATTGTAAGTGGTAAAAGGGATGCAAACAGTCTTTTCTTTATTTTCAATTAACCAATTGATGAATGGCTGTAAAGCATACTTTAAAGGTGTTCAAATACATTTTTTGATACCTCCCATCCCTAAGGATAAGTTTACCCATTTGTTTGTTGAGCTTTCATGTATGTGTACCTAGGTAGTTCCCGTGTCTGGTCCTGATCAGCAAGTCCTAGTATCTCTTGTTGGTGCGCTCCGTGTTTTGCCAATGGATACTTTGGTGCAAACTGTACATTCAGTATTAAGACAACCCCCCTCTATACAACGAGCTAAGCAGGTAAGTTAGGTTGTTGCAACAGAATTATTCTCATTCTTCATATGCTTACTAAAATTAAAAATTAGCACCAATTTTGGAATATTCCAAGAAGCAATACTAGTTTCATTATGATTTATATATAAGGAAAGTGATGTTTGTTAATTTTATTTTGTTGTGTGTTTTGTTGTATCAGTTGTTTTGTCATGTGGAAAATCTAGAGGCTTTGTCAATAATACTTCTTATTCCTTTTAAAACTGAGCTTCTCTCAGTTGAAAGTTATATCCACAATTGTAGAGTGGAAATAAAGTGCCAAGTGCCAATAACTTATGTTTTGAGACAATAAGGAAAGAGCAGTTCAAAATAAAAAGACCATATGGACCATGTACATCTTTTAACATAATTGTGAACCACTCACAATAACAATTAAAAGTATAACACTTAATAACATATTGGACTTGGCATTCAGGACACATTTTAACCAATAACTCTTTTCTTTTATTTTGTGGCACTTAGCCCACTCTACTATGCTGATTGACTGCATTGTCAATACCATCCATACCTTTCGCTGGTAATTTTTCTATTCGTGGTAGAGATAACTCAAGGTTTTACCGTATTGTTTCCTTGTATTTAGTTACATTAAGGCATTACTAACTTTTAATAAATTACCTAATGAACTGAAGAATTTAAACAATAAAAATCTTGTGACAACTTTCGGTCAGGTGAAAATGGCGATGAGTTGGGAATCGAACCTGGGGCGCCTGCTTTGATCGCAGGGGTGTTAACCACTACACTAGGGTTCGATTCTCTGCTCCTCGCCATTTTCACCTGACTAAAAGTTGTCATAAATCTTCTCGGTGTGTAGGGTACATGGAAGAAATATATAGATAAAAATCTGTTAAAAATCAAAATAAAAAAAAGGGTTAGATCAAATATCTAAAAATGAGTTAATGCAACTACTAGCAAAAAAGGTTACATTTAAAAATAAAATTATTTATGTTTTCATATGAGTCAACTTTTTGAAAATGTTAGTATTTTTAAATTATATTAGTTTTAAGAATAACGTTTTTGTGCCAAGCCCACGAACAGGTAACTTTGTTTACCTCTGTGGACTTAATAATGCAAGTAATTACCATGTAATTATTATGTAATATTTATGTAATGATTTGGTTAAACAAATAAATAGATGAATTTAGGTATTAGTGAACTCTGCAAATAAAAAAAATGGAATACTTATCTTTTATTTATTTCATATTCTAACTCGTGAGGCTTTACCTTACTTTTCACATATTGTAGATGAAAAAGTTTTCTGTATTCTGTTGAATGTGTTACATGTTGTAATTAATGTAATTTTAGGTTCCCGTATTAAAAAATATATAAAGTTACCTGTTTGAACACGAGACTTGTTAGATTGCCCTTTCATCCTAAAGCATCTCCATTCTGTGAATGACATCAATATTGTTAGAGCTGATATTTCTCTAGCTAATTAAATACATAAAGAAAGACTTAAGACCTTTTATGGACGAATAATATATATTTTGTGATAAGAACTCGCAACATTTCAACTTCATTGTAAGTTGTCTTCAGGTCATTAGATTATATAATGGACATTAATTGTAGTAAAAATTTCTCTAGCTAAACAAATGTTAAGACATATTTCTCACCGTTGGGATTGGTAAAGGTTTGATTTGATAAAAATAGGATAAGTTTGGTAAGGATAATTTTGTTTATAAATATACAAGTACTTAATATCCTTGCACAATTTATATGCTGGTGAATATTTTTTATATGAAAGGACTAGGATCTGTATTATTGCTAATTAGATCAAGAACTTGAGTAATGACATTATGAAGGCTGCAAGCTGAAAAACAAGAAAGGAAGAAAGTTGCCAGTAAAATGTAATTAAAAGAACAAGACAGCAGTTTGGAGGATTTTAATATCGCACTGCCTCAGTTTTGAAGAGTTGTATTTTATCTTAAAACTTTTATTTTATTTTTTTGAAGAAGCATACTTGTTAGCATGTGTACATGCTATGCACACCGATGAAACTCATGTAATGAAATGTGAAATTTGTTTAAATATGTGTACTCTGCATTTCATCCAATTCAGATTTTTTAAAATCTGTAAATGCAAATATGATTTCATGAAAACATATTTCATTCAACTTGTAATATGACCAATTGTATTGAAATCTAGATATCACATTTACTCAGTTAAAATAAAGGTAGAAAAAACGGTGAAGTAGTATATGTTTGAATTTCATTTAGCGATGGGGCTGGAAATATTTCTTGTGAGAAAGAAGAAGAAGAAAAAAATAATTCCAGATTATTTTCCCACATCTCCTTTAAGTCTTAAAAAGTGGGAATTTATTATCTATTTTTTTAGTTTTAGATTTCTGTCTTTAAATTAGTGACCTCTTGTAATAAATAATCACCCCATTACAGAAATGAAAGAAAGAAATTTTATTTTACCTGTGAAGAATGTGCGAGGAAAAGCTGAATTAAAAGTTATTTTTAATGCATTGTTTTTACAAAACTATTATAAATTAGTTTGACTATTTAGTTTTAACTATTGTAAATAATTTAAAAATGATAAAAAGTTAGAATTTATACAAGAGACAAAAGGAAAATTTTGCTTGGATTAAATGAGGGATCACACACCAATAGTCTGTGAAACATTTTTGTCATTCTCAGAAAAATTTTGGCATTAATTTCAACTTTTAATTATATTTAAGTTTGTTGGTGACATTATTTGAAGCTTGTTTTTCAGCTAAATGTTTAATAAATTAGTGCAGTACTGAAATAATGATTGTATCTTAGTTAACATTATTTCATGAAATTGTCACTCTCTCTGATAATCTTTTGATTGTTTTCTTATTTTACTAGGAAGTTAGCTTGGAAGTGAGTCTACTGGAACTGTTCTATTGCTGCTTGAAAGGATGTGCTGGTGCTCAACTTGCAGAAAGTTGGGGCTCTTTACTTCCTCTTCTTCGGGATGGTTTAACATTGTCTCCCCCTGCACAGTTCTTGCTTTTGGCTGTACTTAGTGAATATGTTCATAGATGTCCTCCTTTAGCTGAGAGAAAAGATCAGCGGGATTTGCAGGACATTACTGCAAAGGTAAATTCATTTTTAAGACTCTTCATGTACTTGTTAGCTGAAGTATTGACAAATTTGAAGAATGGAGAATTGTTGAAGCATTTTGCTAGTTTCTCATCTTGAATTGCAACATTTTTTGTTCGATAAATGTTGGTATTTTTTATTGTCTGTATTATTAACTTCAAAAAATTTGTTTAATGACTTGATTGAAATGTGCTCTTTCTTGTTTTAGCTTGTTGAATCATGTGCCCAAATAGCTGGTGCATGTCTGGAACAAACAACTTGGCTGAGACGCAACTTAGCTGTTCGTGAAGAAGAACCAAGTATTTCTACAAATAGAGACAAGGATAATTCAGGTGAGAAAGAAATTAGTTACGAAATGGCAAGTTTTTCCTTAGAAATGATATGTTATTAGTGTTTTTCATTTTTCTATCAATTTCTGTACAGTATTTTAATTCCTCTGACTTAAGAATATATGTTAACATTATCTATTTTAAATTATTTTATTCATTGAGTGCACTTCACATTAATTTTTAAGAAAAGGAAAAAAGAAAAATCTAATTATTCCTACAACTAGAATGCAAGACAGTAGATGAACAGAAGCTGTGTGAAACTGTAATTTTTATTAATGTTTTAAACATTGCAGTTTAAAATAACTTATAACAACTTGATTTTTTTATTTCCTTGTGCCTTTCAATATATCTTTTAATGTAGTTTTCAGTGACTTTGGGATTAAATTATTGTTTCATTTAAATTATATTGAAAACCCTATGTGATAAAGAACTAATTTATCCTGATCATTATTACAACTTAACAAACATTTTACTATTTCTTTTACCGTTCAAAGATATCAGGTACAAGAAATGAAGATAGTAGTTCACACAGTCATTGAAAGTGACATTTGTTGTCAGGATTATCTTGAAGAAGTAATGTAAAATTCATATCACATATTTATGCTTGTAGGTTTGATATTACATTATTTTAAGAAAGCTTAATTTGTTTTAGGTGTGGCCTCTGCTTGCCTGGCAGCTCAATACAGTGTTCAAGCTCAGTCAGTTTTGGCAGAATTATTGGCTCCCTTGCTTGATGTGAGCTATGGAAGTCAAGAGAAGGAAAAAGTAGTAGCATTGCTTACTGCGTTGATGTACAATATTACTCCTTACCTCAAAAACCACACGTAGGATATTTTACATCTCTCAGTTTTATGTTTTAACACTTGACGTATTATAAATAGAAAAAAATTTATTATTGATTAACTGTTCCCAAACAACAAACATTTGTTCTTTCTGAATGCATACTTTTTATTTACAGGCGACGAAATGTTCCGAGTTTTCAAGCTTGTTCACAACTACTAGCTAATCTCAGTAGTTATCAGTATACTCGCAAAGCATGGAGAAGAGATGTTTTTGACTTATTACTTGATCCCTCACTTTTCCAGATGGAAGCTCATTGTTTACCTCTGTGGCGTACAATAGTTGATAATCTTATGACACATGATAACACTACTTTCCGAGATCTAATGGGTAAGATATTAAAACATTCACAGAATATTTAGTTCTTAAGTAAAGAAGTTCTTTGGTGGCCAGTAACTGGCAAACTTCTTATAATTTCTTTATTTTACACTTTGTATCACAACAATAAAATGTGCCAGATGTCTACACCCATGTTTGCAAATGTTCGCAAATGAGAGTGGTTTTTAAAGTGAGGTGCTAAGAAACATTTTTCCATCCCCACTTTCTTTCCCCAATGCCTTTTAATTTTCATGACTCGTCAACATCAAAGTTTTTATTAGAGAGCAATAGCCTTTTGTATTGTATGTGCGTGTAAAAGTAAGCAATATATATAATTAAAACGACAAAATAGATGTAAAAAAAGTTATGACAAGCGGAAAGTAATATGTGCTACTATTCTATTCAAAACTAGGTATAGTCAGCTCGTTAATATAGAAGTTTTGATTTCATCAAGTTTCAATCTTATACACCTTAACAATATTGGGAAAACTTCACAATTATCTTCTTTTTTTTTTCCTTTACTTGAATCTTTATTTTGTTAACCTTTTTTTGATGACATGCAATATTTTGGTGTAACTATAATTCTGTAGATATTTGGTGAGTTTTTTTTTTAATTTCGCTTTGTAGGTCGTGTATCACTGGCCCAAAGTGGATCTCTCAGTATTTTTTCAAGTAGGGAACAAGAATATGAACAGCGTGCCCAATTGCTAAAGAGATTGGCATTCGTCCTATTGTGTAGTGAAATGGATCAGTATCATAAATACATGCCTGAAATACAAGGTAAGTGGAATTCATGGTGAATAAAAAAAACATAATTTTTTAACTCTGTATTCTCAAATTTGTATTCCTTGTCCTTAATTATATAGTATTTGTTGTCGAATTTATTACAATCCCTTACAATATTTCAGCTAGAAAAAAATAAAAAAACACCTGTTGTAAATTATTTGTAATGTTAAGTATACGATTAATTCATAATATTTTAAATCTCTTGAAAGGTCATTTCATTTCATTCTGTTTCATTTCTTAAATCTAGTATTGTTAAACTAGACGAGGCATAACATGTTTATTCAAGAAACAAGAACCTCTACTAGTTTTGCTACCATTGTAAGAGTAGTGCAAAATAAGAAACAAATAAATGTATTGACAATATGTTATAAATTAGACAAGTATGATGTATACTAGAGATAAGCTGAAACTGTTTGTCAATACACTTCATTTGTGCAGGTAGTATATTTGAATGTATAGTTTCAACATAGTTCCTGAGTACCCATTTCTTTCTTAACTATCGTTTATTATTTAAATGATTATTTATCAAAATGTTTTTTAAGATTTTGAATTAATATTTGCTTGCCAGCTAAGTTTGAAGTCAAATACATAAGTCATGTCATTATAAATGGTTCATAACATCTTTTTTTTTTATCTTTTGCGTAAAATTTTCCTCTGTGTTGTTTACTTTGGTTGGATAATGTTCTTTTTGTTCTACAGAACGATTGGCAGATAGTTTGCGACTTCCACAAGTAATTCCCACCATTCAGGCACAGGTATTCCTTTGTTTCCGAGTTCTCCTGTTACGCATGTCTCCTCAGCATGTCACTTCACTGTGGCCAATTATAATATCTGAGTTAGTTCAGGTATTTTTGCACATCGAACAAGAACTCAGCACAGACTCAGAAGAGTTCAGGTAAGTTATTGTGATATTTTATTTTGATTGTATTAAATAGACGTGTTTAATTTTTCTTTTGATACTAGAAATGTGTTTATGATCTGGGCTCAGATTTGGTTCTTTTATCAAATGGTATTAATATCTCACTTCATACTAACGTTTTCAGTGTAACCTCTGTTTTGTTGAATTAAAAATTCATGTTCGTATTTGTTTGCCGTGTGTTGTTTTTTTATTTAAGATCATGTGAATACGTACTGTTTTGTATGTGGAAAACCTTAACCCTTCTCCTTGACTTAAATATTTTCTTGCCTTGGGAAAGAAAAGTACTAGTGCATCATTTTTATTTATATCAATAAAATTTTCCTTCATGTACCTGGTATTGTTTCAAGTGTGCTTTGGGTATCTCCATATGTTAGCCATCTGCTAATTGGAAAAAAAAAGAAGGTATATTCAAGTACTTCATTTAGGTGATGAATATAAATTATTTTCACCCTCTTTTTTTCTTTCTTTCTTTTTTTTAATTTACAAAATCTTGACTAAAAATGCATTAATATTGCAGTAAAGTTTATATTCTGCAGATATCGAGAAACTTTCAAATTAGAATAATAATATTTTAGATTCATTAAATTTGGACAGTTTGAGAAATTGGCAATGGGTTGGAAAGCATTTATTTAAAATGAGATTATACTGATCAATGTCCATGGTCATTTTGAACTGTTAGTGTGGGAGGGATTGTTTGTACATCTTTTCAAGAACAGATTGAAAAAAAAAAAAAAAAATCAGAAATTTAACTTGGCAAACATTTTGCAGGACGTTCACATCTTTTCAGCAAGAATCATGTGTTTTTTCAAAATAGCTTACTTGTTTTTGTATGTTTGATGTATGGTATTTGTGTTCTAGACCCTTCTGATTCTAATCTAACACCATTTCTGTCTTCACCTGGGTTTAGTTGACATATGTTTAAGCTTTTGTTTTGTTAACTGCTAATTGGGAAGAGAGAGAGAAAATTGTACAATGAGTGAGGGATAATTGTTTGGGAACATTAATAATAACCAGTTATTGAGAAAGCTTTATCTTTGAACCAGAGAACTTCTTTTTTTAAGATTTTGTTTCAGTTTGGAAGCATACAGCTGGATGATTTTGCTATTTTTATTGTATTTGTACTTTTGCTATTTGTAGCTAGTGTGTATTTTTAATTTGGTTATGTTTTCTTTCTTTACAAGAAGAAGCAATTAAAACAAATAAATGTTTTTTATTATTTTTCTGTATTTCCATATTATCCAATAGGTGAAATGTAATATTAATTTACTTTTCCTGTGTTATTAGGGTCTTTCTTCTTGTTTAAAAAAATAGTTTTTAACATTTCTTTGTGTAAAAAAAACAAAGAAATTGCTATAGGTTTTGTTTTCTTCCATCGATTTTATTGTTATTTGAATGTGTGATACCATATGAGAAAAATGTTAGTTTTAGAAATAGGAGTTGAAAGTGAATATGTAACCATGATTTTTGAAAGTGATTATTTCTCCACATTTTAAAAAATATAGTATTTCAAAAATTGTATTTTATTTTATTGCAAATTATAATGAAGTGGAAAGTTTAGAACTTGATATTAGTTATTTCAAAACTTAATTGCATTTTTATGAAAACTTTCTCTGAAAAATTTAGTTACTATTTTAATTTGCAATTGTATTTACATACAGTTAGAACATATTCTCTCGCTGAATCTGAAAATTCTCCCTCTAGATTTTACTCATTAAGATTGAAATAAAAATAAATTGAACTACTGTAAAACCTTGGCAATTTAAAATTCTTAATTTTGTCTCAGTAATTCCAAAGCTTTTTGTAATCCTATGAGCTTTGAATTATTCAGTTGTTTTACTATTATTTGCTGATCGCAGGGGTGTTATCTGCTTCATGAGATCCAGTGTTTGATTCTTTGTTTGTTGACATTTTCATCTGGCTGTAATTATTAGAGGTGGGTAGAAGAAATACATGGAAGAAATATATGTATGTGATATTTACTTTTTTTAAAATTTATATTTATTCAATGTGCTTTCAAGTTATTGCCAAAGAAGCACTTGAAAGAACCGAAAACTTATATTGTCTTCTGAACTCTTTCTAGTAATAAAAACTACATCCTCTACTTTTTTGTTGCATATTTGATATTTTTTGTTTTATCAGTTATTATGTTTCTATTGAGATGTATCAGAAAATCTAATGTACTTTGTAGACTGGCTTTATTGACCAGATTTGCTGTTTTGAAGCATTTCTGTTTTGTCTGACCCAATACGCTTGTTGGTTGCACAAAACCCAATTTGTGATTTATCGTTTCTAATTAACACCATCCGATCTCCAAAAATTGCCCCCTTATTGGAATTAATTGATCCGTTTGCATTTTTCTCTCTCTATTTTCTTCTATTTCATCGTAAACCTATAGAAAAAGAAATTCAGGCATAGGGAATTTAGTCCTAAACCCTTCATTGGTAATTTGTTGGAGAATTGTAAATATCAAATGCCATTTATGCAAAAACACAAGAGCATTTGAAATTGTATGCTTTCAAAGAAGATTATTTGACTCTAGATGATGTAGTTAATTTTCAAATAAATAAATATATTTGTTTATGATGTAGCTTACATAGTGACATGAGACCTACTTGGTGTGATTTTTTTTTTTATGTTCTGAAATTCCCTTCCTCTTTGCATTCAGATATAAATTTATAAATTTTGTCTTCCTCTGATGATTAAAAGAATTATTGCAGTGATAGTTTTCAGGTATTCTTCAAAATGTTAGTCATTATTAACATGTTTTTGGTTTTCTATCCATTTGTTGTTTCATCTATTAGGAATCCAATTATGTCCTCTACTTCAGTTTATTTTTCTGAAGTTTGAAATTGTTGTAATGCGATCTTTTGTAAACTTGTGTGCTGATTGTCTCAACAGAGTGGAACACTAATAATAAGTTGTGTTCTTTGTTGTGCTTCCTCTTCCTTGGTGGCATGTGGTGATGGGGCGTACAGAAGGAACAACAGGTAAACTACAATATCCTGGCTGACAGGATTGCTGGTGGCTGGTGACGATTAAAATATATTTGTTAATAAAACTCTTCTCTTAATTTTTGCCCTGTAGTTGTAGCAATAAGTTATTTCTTAGCTTAGTTCTGTCACATTAAGTAAGCATGCCCTTTGGCACAAAAATTGAAGCTTGCTTACTGAAATTTTCATAATTGTCAAATCAGCTTATTTTTATGTCTTATTCTTATGTACTGTTCTCAAATTGATAATTTTACTTTTGTTCTAAAACAAAATATTACCTGTATCGTAGAGAAGTCTAGCCAAATGCTCATTTTGCTCATTCTCTCCCAGTATGATTTTCCTGCTTCTCCATCCATCAAATGCTTGGGCTTCTCTGCATGCTTGCTTGCTATTCTTGCTTATTTTTGTGCTTGATTTGTTGTACTGATACAGATATTTACTCAGTGTGTTTTTTTTTTGTTTTNGTGTTTTTTTTTTTTTTTTTTTTTTCTGGGTATAACTAATTAAATAAGCATGAAGGGGTAATTTAACAACTTATACTAGACAATATGACTTTTCATTTTATTTAGTTATTTACCTAGTCCTTCCAACAAAATGAATAATGTAGAATACAGACAAAAAAATATATTGAGTAATTTTTATTTCTGAACATGAGAATACAATAAATTCAATGTAAAAATAATGATAGGAACCATAATGACTTCATTAATTATTTCCCCAGCCTCAAGAATGATGTCGTATACTAAAATATGTGAAAATTGTTTCTCATAGTTATTACCCTTGTCTTAGCACTTTCTTGCTTAATAGCTCAATAAAAACTTGTTACTATTCACTTTGGTTTGGTGAAATATGTTTCATTGTACACTCAAAAGGCTGTTTATTTTAAATATGCAAAAAATAATGTTTGTAATAAATAAAATTTTCATCCTCTAAGAAACCTCTTTTTATCATTAGGGGTACCACAAATTTTTTTCCTATTGAAGAATATTCTCAAAAACAGGCATTTGCACTATCGGTTCCAATGTTCTTTTGAATATTGATCTGTGTATTGTGAGTTTTGAATGTTAATTAAGAGGTTCACAAACACACATAATCTCTTAAATAGTGGTTAACTACACTGTGAGATAACATTAATGATGTTATATTGAATTTTTATTTGTTCTTATTGCGTGCCATTACCTAAAAGTAAATTTAAATAAATCAACAAATAAACATTAATTTTCTGTTCAGAGATGTAAGGTGTCAAGAACTTCAGGAATTAATGTTTCAAGTTCCAGTCACTAGAACAACATAGGTGTAACTATAATTTGTACCTTTCTGTTAATAGAAAATTTATTAAGTTGCATTTTTGTGGTTTAAAAAATAAATGAATGCTTTGTGGAATTTGTTTGGAATTGCCGTGATATTAATTACTGAAATAATCTTATTTTTTTCCAGGCATATATTTATTCTCATTTCAACACTTACAATTCTTTGTTTTGTTGAATGAAAATGGGAGACGGGACTGAGATTCAAACTCGGGACTTTAGCTTAATGCTCTGATACAATAACTCAAAATTTTAATTCTAAATTTAAAAAGTTAATTCTGAAAGGTCTGCTTTTTTTACAAATTTCTGACACATCCACAATATATCTACTATTTTTTATGAATTTTATTAATAAAAATTTGAAATTCTCTCAACTCCCTTATCTTCTCTTCTTTTCATTAAATCCTAAATATTTTGATTTCACTCATGTAGATTGTTTATTCTGTTACAAAACACATCTGTGACACTCCTCTATGTAATTACTACATTAAAATCAATACTTCGATTCTATGAGTTGAATTATAATTGGGGATGGGAATAAGGTTTCTCGAATTGTCTCCTGCAGAAATACGTCAATGGAGTGTGCAGCGGGCAGAACTGGAACAATTTTTCTTGCAGTGTGGTGCAATGACTCCACCGTGATTTGATTTCTCAAAATATTTTTATGTCAATCAGATTTGTACACGAAGTTCACTAACTTAATCAGATACCTACTTGTTATAAACTACTTTTCTCTTTTTCTTGCCTTGTTTCATTTCATGCTAGAATTCTCCAAAACAGAATTTGGTAATATATTGGTAATATATATTATTGAAGAAATTTATAGTATTCAATTTCTTGTACTTAGAATTCATGAATAGAAATTGCAAATAAAACAGGAAATGATTGAACACAAATTAGTATTTATTTAACATGCCCCATATAATGAGAGAAGTATGGTCTTACAGCTCCCATATACGTCTCCTGTCAGCTCTTGATTCGTCTTGGGTTGTCAACAGTAACAATGGCCTGCACGCACATGGTCATCCAGCTTGGTTGCAGTTACAATTATCTGCAGCAAAACTCTTGGATTTAGGATTGGCTCTTCCTGCTCATAGACTTCCTCAATTCCAAATGTAAGTAAAAAACTCAAAATTACATTCTCTGGCTTTCATGTTATTACCAATCCAAAGGAGTTCAATTTAATTATCAACATGAATTCGTTTAATCCAACAGGTATCGGTGGGCTTTTGTTGGAGGCTTGGAAGGATCGTCTTTAAACAACAACATTCCAGCAGATGATCACACCCGATCTCCAGATTTTGTTCCTCATGTTGCTCGAATATCTAGACTGATGGATACGAAGGTACTTCTAAATTTCTTTTTGAAATTCTCTTGAAATACCAACTTGGGTGTTTCCTGGATCATAAAACAAATTCAATATTTGCATTATACAAAACAAAAAAATGGCCATCCTATTTCTTTTTGGTTGAGTGGGAATCTGTTCAAAATTATTACAATCTGAATTTTAGCATATTATGCTTATTGGTAGCTTCAGAATTGAAACAAGCATATTTTAACCCTCCGCTTACCAGTTATATATAAAGATTCTTCTTTACTATCTGCATATAGTATAATGAGAAAGATAATTAAGGTATATTACAAAGATGAGATATCCCGACCAGTATTTTCTCTAGTTTTGAGCGCTTAGTTGAGAACAAATGGAATGGTCTATTGATTGCATGAGGAGAGGGAAGCAGTTTTTTGCCCTACACATGATCATGTAGTTTTTAAGTGCGTTTCGGCAATAAATTATTTACTCTTAATTATTTCTTTTCTATCTATTATATATTTCTGCCTCATTGCATTTGTGACATTTTATTAAAATAGTTACACGGGTTATAAGTATTTATCTTTTGTTAAAATTAAAGGAACTGTTTCCTTTTCTCTTGAAACTTAAAATAAAAATATATAAATATTCGAGACATTGAAAATTAGTTGATAACTTTTTTTTATAGATTTATATAAATACTTCCTAATTTCATCTGTCTTTTGTCTGTGTTTCCTTGATTTCATAGATCTTGACAGTTTTTCATTGCAGATAACACACCATGTAAATGAATTTTTCTTTATTCAATTTTCTTGTATGAAACCTTATTCAAATACTTTAACCTAGGAATAATTGCTTTCTTGAATTTTCCTTATTTTTTGCTTTATTTTCAAGGTGATAACTATCATTTTAACATCAGTTGGTTAGTTTTTTTGGCCAACATAGACATAATAATAAATAATTCCAGTGACAAACATATAATTGAGATTTTTTGTGTAGTTTGGAGGGTCTGTTGACCCTTTACCTCGTATTCCCGGACAACTTCTCTTACGGACGTCATCCATTCGTACAGTTCAAGAATTGCATCCTTTCTTCACGAGTTTGAGTACTTATTCATCATCAGCAGTTTTACCTGAATGGACTTCTTCTCTTGGACAACTAGAAGCTGCCCTTGAAACAGATTTCTTAGAGAGACTACCAAGCAAATAGTAAAAACCCTGACAAAATCAGAACAAAATATAAAGGGTTGTTAATTTCTTTACTGGTTATTAAGTGAAAATTTTGTTGTTGAGGAAAGTTTATTATTCTTTTGATGAAACATCTTAAATATCTCGCTGAATAGATTTCTTCCAGTTTGTAAATGGTAGCTGTGATATTCTCATCTCAATTCTTGATCTAGTTTTAAATATTATTCTCAGAATCGAAGTGGGATTTTTTTTTACATATCCGAGTGAAAGACTAGTGACAAGAAAGTGTGAACTTGATAGTGTTTTTTTTTTCTTTTTTTAAGTCCTACATGTTTCAAGCTAGAAAAGTATTGTTGGTGTTATTCCTTTTTTTTCTCCAAATAGTTGCTACTTCATGTCTACGGTGGCAATATATGTATTGTCTAAGAGTATTATCTTGAGCTATTTAAAAATTTTCTTCATCAAGTGTTCAAATTTATATAGTTCTGCATGATTTAAGTATGAAATATGATCTTATTTGTGCCGAGAATTTTCAAGTCCAATGGTGATAAAATTTGTCATTTAATTGTTTTAATATTTGATATTGCAATTTGCTATTACTTCAATTAAAGTAAGCTGCTTGATGTAATAAATTTTATCTCGTGAGAAGTCCAAGTGACTTTTGTCTGAAACTGAGGAATTGTATGGTTGTAAGTACTATTGGTCTGCAATTCAGTTCATTAAATTAATTTTGTGTTTAAAAGAGATTAAAATATTGGAGGAAGAAATTATTAAAATAAGCTTTTATACGAAGATATATCAAATTTTCCAGTTTGCATTTAAGACATTATTTCTACCAAATGTATATTTAATTTATATTTTTGTACAAATATACATGTATTTTATGCAATATTAGCTCTGTAAAATATTTACTGGATTAGTACAGCATCGGTGATATTTATATTGTGGTGCCCTTGTGCAACTGTTGATTATGTTAAAAAGTTAAGATGAAATGAGTGTTAGGGATGGCTATTTTACACGCGTTAAGAAAATATCTTCATTTACTTGGAAGTTAACATTTAAACTGTTTTGAGCATTATTCATATATGTACATCATCGTACTTGTAAAGGAATTTTCTGGAGAAGTGTTCTTCAGTTTTACAGTGTACAAGTTAAGCTGAGCGATTGTTCTGCTTATATTTTTTAAACAAGCAGTCTAGTCAAGAAGAAGCCATTTATCTTACTAGGAAAAGGACAATGAGTAAGCTAGTTGATCAGTACTTTTATATATGTATAATTTTACAGAAATTTCTGTGTATTGTATCAGTGCGATACACATGTACATCTATACAATAAATATTACATATATACCTGACTAACACATTAGCCATTTTATCTTCACCAAGAGCATAGATATTAAGAATTTACTTGCAAGGAACTGTTCTTTATTTCTAATACAATGAAGATGTATTAGTGTGGTTTTTTGTTACTTCAATTGCTGACCATTGAATTTTCATTTGAAAAATGTAACAATTTATTTCATTTTCTCATGACAATAGACGATTGCTTAATTTCTCAGGATCAGTCTTAAAATCTATGCCCTCTCTGATAATTGCTACTCCACCAACTGTATGTTCCACGCAATATTGTGATGCATTAAATATAGAATTGCTTTAAACCATTATCTTCATAATTTTAAGCATTTACATAATAAAAATGAAAAGAAAAAAGCAGATTAGCACATTTATTATTGTATTCACACTCTGAAAAATATGATATAAGTTATATTGAATAATATCTCTAATATCTATTTCCATATGAAAATTAAGTATGTATGAAGAAATGGATATGAGGCCAGTTACGTGATCACATGACAATGAATTACACATTAGTTTTTGATGAAACAAGTTGTGAGTATCTTTATACAGTGTTCTTAATTTTCTTTGACTGATTATGCCGATACTCACATATATGCACATAAATATATTTCATTCTACTGATTTTGTGCAGTTATAGATTTATATAAAAGATTTTCAATGCTCCATCATGAAACATTCCCAGCTACATTAAAAGTTCACATCTGTGCACATTTTAATTACACAATACTATATAATAGTATACACTTAGGACATATACCTTAATTTATATTTACAGCTATTTACAAAATCACCTTGTCTTGTACACATTCAGTATTCCATTCATACCAGACTCTTTATAAAATAAACGTCAATGGTCCTTTCCAAATTCATAATCCTAATTTTTAAATAATATATCTTCAAATACATTTTACACCAAGTAACATGAATAGCAGCTGCCTTTACAATAAGTTATAAACAAAAACAAGTACTTTCCTATGTCAGCGAGTTCACATCACTTGTTCTAACAACCACGCTATGTGTCCAAATCATCTTCCCTTTGACTGGAAAAGTAAGAGACCAATCCTCCAAATTCTCCTCCCCCTTCTTCTTCGTAAGGCTTGCTATTACTTCCATCTGATGCTTGCAAATTTGTAGATATTTCAGATGATGTGTAGTGGTCAGTATACGGAGAACCTTGGAATGCTGAAGGAGGAAGAGCGTCATCTGCTGCAGACATGGGAGGTGGAGGAGGGTACCCTCCATAATGATAATTGGCAGGTGGAGGAGGATGGTATGGAGAAAAGTTACCAGGGACAGGACTCCTTCCCTGATGTGGAGGTGGCGACTGTTGTGCACTTTGAGGGTTCTGAAGGTGGCTGGCAGGAGATACTGGAGGAAAGGAGGAAGGTGTGGGGCGACCTGATGGTTGGGCATCACCAGGTTGAATAGGAAATGATACCATTGGGGCCATCGAAGTGCTAGCAGGTGGTGCGAGAGGCATTTGAGATCCAGGACGTGAGTATGGAGGAGGTGGTGGTGTAGGTGTACTGTGTGAAGTAGAAGGAGTGCCGGGTTTAGTGGTATGAGGGCTACCTGTTGGTGGAGGGGGACCAGCACTAGAAGAAATAATAATAGGCCCACCCCCAGATGGGGAGGGATCCATAGGATGATGAGAAGTATGAAACATGTGAGACTGATTTCCTGGTGAAGGGTTACGCATTCTCATGGATGCAGTTTGGGGGAAATTAGGAGGAGGGGCACCTCTAATACCTGTTCCTCTACCTGGAGATGAGCCGTAATGACCCATTCCACTTGCTATAGCAGGATTACTGGGATCTATTGGTGGAGGGGGTTGTCGATACTGAGATTGTAATCCTTTAGGAGCACCTGAATAAGGTGGAACTGAAGGACCACCACGACCAGCATTTTGCATTGGCATCACCTGAGTCTCTCCACTGTTATTGCCAAAATATTTGTGACCCATGGCAGCGGCAGCAGCTGTGAAACTTTGAGGGGCACCTGACACTGGTTGAGTTTGTAACATTCGTGTTATTACACTGCTATTATTGTTGGAACCTCCAGCTCCAGGAGGAAAAGTCTGAAGAGGGTAATGTCCCAAGTCTTGATTTTTAGATGTATCCATAGCAGCCTTTCCCCTTCGACCACCTTTCCGTTTGCCAACAGGTGGCTGTATGTCCTCACTTGCCTTCATCTCACCCTCACTAGAAAGAACTGGTGGAGCAGCAAGCAGACTTCGCAAAGGATCAGCATCAGCTGACCCCTTACCATGCATTAAAAGTGTTCTATCCACTTCAGAGATATCTGAATTGGATTTCAGATTGACACCTGTCCTACCAGTGTTTAATCTCTGCATCAAAGCTTCATTAGCTTTTCTAGCAGCTTCACCTCTCCTTGTCTGAGGAGGCAATGATATATCATTCACTGGCCGACCAGAATAGATATCTTGAACAAGACCTTGCTCTTTCTGCATTCCAGATTCCATAAAATCATCACCCATTTCTCCTTTCTTCTTTCTCCTTGTTTTCCTCGGTTGGTCAATCATTTTCCTCCCCTGACCCCTGGTTCGACCTCTTCTCTCTTTCGGGAAATCAGGCACAGGAGCAGCTGCTGCAGGTACTACTGGAACTTCAACTTCAGGAGGAGTACACAGCACAGTTCCAACTTCACTCGTCCCATTGTTCACCTCAGCACCAGTTTCCTGTTCGACTGTTTCTTCAGGATGACCACCATCATCATCCAAATCATCATCCTCGTCATCACTATCAATGACTGTCATCTTCCTAGGCTTTCCGGGCATTTTGCCTTTTTTTGGACTCTTCTCAAAATTATTCTTGGTAAGTTTTTTGTTTTTTCCTTTCCAACCAGGTTTTGATTTGTCAACTTTTTTACTCTCTGTTGACTCGCCACCTAAAAATGAAAAGAAAACATCAACACTTCATAGCACAAAGCAAAAGAGAAAATCACCCCAAGAACTCAAAACAATAGCTTTTTTGATAGTCGTTACTGTTACAAAACGAAATGTCTCACAAGGTGCTAAGCAGTGTTATGTACAACTGAATGAAATTAAAAAATAACTAATTGTATTATCTCACAAGATTTCTTTCTTTATTAATTTTATACTTTTAAGTGGAACTAATGTAGATGAAAAATAGACATTCATATTTATAATAGAAATAGTCCTTGGGTGATCTCTTGTTATGTGATTTTCCCTTGCATCCTACTGTCAACTAAATTAGCTCTTTGCCTTATGTGAGTTCAAACATAGTTTTTTATCTGTATCTTCAATAACTTTGTTTCTTAGCCAATACAAAATGATTAACTGAACAACTTACCAGTATCATTCTCAGAATCTTTGTCCAAATCTGGTAGTACTTCCTCCTCCTCTTCATCTTCCTCTTCATTGGCCACATATTCATCTTCACTATCTAACTTCCTAGTTTTACTCCAAGTGTCCTAAACATATTATTGACATCAAACATTTATCACATTATTATTTCACACACTTGCATTGTTAGGTGGAGTCATACTAACTTCCTCTGATTCTGACGCAGCAAATTCTTGGTAATTTATTTTGCGACCTCTTGTTCTCCTGGTAGGGGACACATCATCATCATCATCATCATCATCATCTAATCCTCCATATTTAATCTATTGAATATGAAAAAAATATTTAATAAACTAAGAGCTAAGAAGCAACTATAGCAAAATCAATTCAAATACGACATGAACAAGGAAGATAATTAACCAACCTTAGGCTTTTTCACTTTATAGGTTTCTAAGTCGGAGTCTATTCCTCGTTTACTTCTTTTCTTTTTCTTTTTGCGTTCTTTTACTTTATATGTTGTCACGTACTTCTTGGGTTTCTTTGAGCGTCCCCATGATGCATCACTTTCCTCACTCTCTGTCTCTTGAAACAATCTTCGGGATTTCTTCTTGGGTGGTTGACTATCTTCACTGTCATCGTTAACTAAGAACACAACAGTCACATTAAAAATATTTTGAGGAAATTAAGTTCAATACATTTCCCAATTCAAGTTTGTTCAGATTGAATGATCAGCACACAACTCTGGGTAGGAACAATCCCATGAAGCATATTTGTGTTCTTGGGAATGAAATATCTGTTTATCTTCTCTATTTATATACATTACAACAGATATTTACTTTCTCTTTTAATCTGCTAATCTCATATAAGTATATTATTTTATACACTTTCGAATTTTAATCACTGTGTTTAGTTTATAGTGGTAATTTAATCATTATTTTGTATTTTTTGTGTGTAATATAAGTAACCATCATTATATTCTACAAGGAAAGGAGCATTCTCTTTCATGGATAGATAAATAAATAACACAAGGTAAAGAAATATGTTACATAAACACAATTAACTTACTAAATTCCTTATCAAAACGTGTAACTCGAGCTCTACTTGACCTACGAACAGGGCCAGATGATCGACGGCCCTTTCTGCCTCGACGACCAGCAAACTCTGAATCATCACTATCTCCGTCAGAAGCCTCATAATCATCCTCATCATCATCAGAACTGCAACAGTAAAATACACCATTAAGGTTGAAATACTAGAAAGAAACACATCTAGGTTGTACGCATGAATACACAGATACTTTTTAGTTATACCTAGATCCCTTGAAATCTTCATCAGACTCTGCATCATCTTCACTGCTTATATCCAGACTATTGAGGCGACGGTGCTTCTTTTTCGTCTGAAACTTTTTAAAGGGACAAAAATCATCTTCGTCATCCTCTTCTTCATCTTTTGCTTCATGTTTGGGAACTACAGAAGGTATTTCTTCTACTATTGTTTCAGCCTGAGCCCCAGTTTCTATCTCTTGTTCTCCTTCCACTTTAACTTCACCTTTCTCCTGTTGTTCTTTCTCCTTCAGAGCTGCTTCCTTCTCTTCTGCCTCTGCTTTAACAATTGTAGAAATATCTTTGCCTCTGCCTTGATTGCCTGCTCCTTTTACAGCTTCCATCTCATCCTATCAATAAATAACAAATGGCTATTATAAAAGCTCCAGATGATCAGACAATTTTTCTTATCATTCTACATAATTTCTTCATAATATAATAAATTATATTTTTATTTACATGCACTTAACTTCAGGGAACCTTACCCCACCATGAAAGGAAATATTAGTGATGAAGTATTACTTTACCCCGTAAGCATGGTCTCAAGAAGTAAATATTAGTAAAGATATAAGTAAAGGGGTAATTTAAATGATCTTGCTATTATAGATTACGATGAAAGTTGAACTTGTGATAGTTACAAGAAGCCGCCACCAAAAGTTTTACGGGTATGAAGTGTGAGTGAATTATTCAAATTGCAATAGTAGTTCAAATAACCAATACATAGAATTAAACCAAAATAGATAGCTATTGTATTGCTTCATTGACCTTAATCTATAAGTTTCCAGTGCATATGAAATATTTCTATAATTATTGTTTCTTTCACTTTTTATGTAGTAAGAGAACAGCTGGACAAATGCTGACAGAAATTATAAAATAGAAAATTCTTTTTGCCTCCAACTCTCCTATGGCTTTTAAAAAGGTAGTCTTATTTTCTTAATAGATAAAATACTTTCTAGTTTATAATTCATTAAAAATTCCTTACCTGAATGGCAGAATTTATAAGATCGTCGTATTCATTAAATCGGTAACTAAACAATGTTTGCCGCCTCTCTCGCAACTGATAAACTGGTTCTGAATCATCACCGGATGACGAGTCTGAATCCGATCTGGAGGACTCGGAACCTGATGGAGATGTAGCTCTTGCCCCTCTCTTTGTGTCAGGATCTGATTCACCTACCATAGATAAACAAGAATATAAAGATTCATTCTCTTGTTAATATACTCCACTATTTCTTAAATAGTTCTTACCCCCACTACCCTTTTCCTTATTTGGCAATACATTGTCTAAGCTAATTCCAACATACGCCAATCTCTTCCTCCGTAGTTCTTCATTTTCTCTTTTCTTCCAGTTACGATCAAATTCTAACAGACTGTCATGCAAATTTTCAAGAAGAGAAGTCTGGGGGAGAAAAAATAATACATGATTAATGACTCCCATTTATGCAGTAATGAAAAGAAAGGATAAAAAATAATGTTGCAGTACATGTTCACAAGGCGGGCAGAACCAATCCCCTTCAGGAATAACCATTAAAGCAGGTCGAAGACACGAACCATGCCAGCCAGCATCGCACTTGTCACAGAGCAAAATCCATTCGGGGTGATCACTTTTCCCACACTTCTGACAGGCGTGCTCATCTGCAGGCTCCTCTTCATCCTCTGCACACAGCTGACCTGTGAGCACTTAGGGCGTAAAGTAACACACCTTCCTTGGTTGCCTTGATCATGACAAGACGACTTCAATGTCGAATGAACTATTTTTCAGAGAAAGGATGATTTTCAAGTCATCTTAAAGTCTGCTTTTTGATGGGTGTAATACACATATAGTAAGGTCACAGTAATCAGAAACAATTGAGGGGAAAACCTAACAAATGAAATGAACGCTCGATATACTAATTGATTCTCACGCTCATATGCCACGATCAGAACCAAGGAAGTTCTTACCTTCAAACGTCACATCATGAAACCTTAATTTATTACCTTTCTGGGCTGTTCTTGCCCTTTTAGTAGGGGTAACTTCTGTTGCATCATTTTCAAGATCAGATTCAGGTGAAAACTCATGATCTGATTCGAAAACCAATTCTTCATCTTCTTCCTCCTCTTCAGTTTGTTCAACTTCTTCTTCTTCCTCTTGGGATGTGCTGTGCATGAAAAAATAGCTAGAGTATTTTCGAATAAAGAAGCTAAAGTTACGTTCACAGTAATTTAATTATCGTTAGGTCTGGCAGACAAAATACATCATATACGTTTCAAACAAAATACAAAGAAGAAATTACTAATATTGGATAGCAATTGTAAAACTTCTTTCATGAGACAATTTCGATCTCACTTTGTCACAATTTTAATAGCTCCCTTAAATGTCAAAATTTTTTATGTGCCTTCAGTGGTAGGGAATATTTATATGGGGTCAGCTAAATCCTAACAATTCCCTCCACAATGAGTAGTACATTTAAGATCATTGTGTTTTTCTCAGAGGTAATTTCATGAGGCATAATGTATTGTGAATTCAGTCCAACAAGGCATTGATAAGAAAGAAGTGTTAGGTACTGTCTTAATTTTCCATTTATAATATCTAATCATATCCAAATGATAAAAATGTTCTCCCAATAGTTCATTCTGATAGGTATCAAGTTGGAATGGATTGTTGAATTAAAATGCAATCAAAGAGAAAATTTTCTCACAAAATCTTTTTAAATTTACAATATTGGATTGAACCATTTCAATTTTACCTAGAACCAGAAGATGATTTCCAAGGATTACTTTCATTAAAACTTAGAGCCGGTTTTTTCTTACGGCGTTTTTTCTTTTTCTTTAGTTTCTTTTGGGGAGATTCCTCTATTTCTATTTCTTCAGCTGTGGTTTCTTCATCACTTTCAATCTAAAGACAGAGCAATTTAATTGGACACTGTAAAAAAGAAAATTATTTAACGAGTACTATTGTGTCAATTTTTGAAGAATTACTTACATACTTCTTCTTGCGCTTTTTACCTTCTTTCGCATTCTGTAATATAAATATATTTGTTTATTACCAATTACATAGGTTTCCCCATTATGGTACTAAGAAACTATATACAGTCAAGACTCTTTAACTCGAAACCCGTTAACTCGAAATCCTCTCTAAGACGAAGAAATTAGCCATTCCCCTCTGTTGAAGTACAAAAAGAAAAACCCTACAACTCAAATTATTTAGATGCTATAACTTGAACTGAATATGATTTCCCTACAATGTACTATCCATACATATCATACTCTCTAACTCGAACTACAAATCTAGCGAACTCTATAACTCGAAAAAGCAATATGGAAACTTTGCGGCCTCTGTAAATCAAAATTATTTTCGCAAGACTCTTTAATTCCAAGCAATACTTTCGTTGTCATCAATAGCCTATTCCAAGAAATGATTTTGTACTTTCATTGAAAGATGTAGTGATATCGAGGACAATATATTTGGTGCCTTGTTTGCAATCAAAAATACAATTGAATTGTCAATCGTGTTAATTCCTTGACTCAAAAGAAAATTACAGATTTATTTTAATATGTGCATATTTTCAAGATGTTCCTGTACCATAAAATAATATTTATACATGTAACTATGTACAAATGTGTAGTAAAATAAATCTATAACTTGAATAACATATGCATCTATAGGTTGAAATTGATAATGTTAAAAATTGTTAATGTTATCTCAAAGTCCTCTATAACTTGAAAATTCGTTAACTCAAAACTTATAATCTTTCCCTTGAAGTTCGAGTTAAAGAGGCTCCACTGTAAATATACACATTTACAGTACAATATACAAATTACAAACATATTGATATTCTATTAGTACTATAACTCGCAGCTAACTTTTTATCTTATCTAGGGACTTTTGCTGAAATTTTTGAATCCGCCTCTGCCTTAGGGCCCTTGATTGGAATTGATGGGATGGTCCCTTGCTTGCTTCTGGAGAATAAATTAGTTTATTGTCCTCCACGTGGTCATAAGCAGTTTGTACTGTTTTTTGACAATAAATTTATTATTATTACACATTTATTATTGTATAATTCCCCTCATACTATAAAAAATCAACAACCAAAGAAGTATTTCAAGTTCTTGCACCATAAATAGTGACATTCAATATGAAATTACTTCATCTCTTGTCTTATTTTTAGTTGTAGAAAATACTAAAATCTGCAGACGCAGATGTAGAAAATCTAAAATTAGGCAACTTACTTGCTCTATTACTTATGTCCCTTCTGTTTAGTCCATATTATTTACCCGTAATCCCATAAAACCAATTTCTCACCCTTAAAATAATCAACAGAACATTTACTATAATTTCTTTCAGAAACTCCGAAAAGTCTATACATCCTTTTAACGATTTATAGAGCAACACTAACATGATAAAATTCACAAATGATCAATTGAGGGGAAAGTGATACACTCCTAATTTCAATATAATTACAGTGGTCTATCCTAGGCATAGGTTTATTTGTGCAAAGTGATGTTGCCTGCACAAACAATGAATTTTCACAATTCTATACAACTGAGAGAAATATGGTTGTCAAAGTCTGCCTATCTTATGCCAACACAGGTCTCATTAGCACAATAAATGAACTACACTTTGTCTCCACTGCTATACAGCAGATGTACATGTCAAATTTTCTTGAGTTGACTACTAGAAATCTTCCATAACACCTAACTTCTGTAACATTCATGTATCTCTCTGAATTAGCTGAGGTTGATAGAACATCTATTCGGCAAACTCCACTCACCACCAAACAGTTAGCTGAATAGACGTTTAGTCAACTCTGCTTATAATGGGGAGAAGGTCCCCAGAAAAATGTTCCACATAAATTTCAGAGAAGAATCTCATGTTATTAATTTAAAATGTTATTTAACTATAATTTATTTAATATACAACCAAAAGCACCCCAACTGATAGAAATAAGATGGTAGTTTAAATTGTCCATCACTAGGAAAGAAATATACCTTCTTTGATACTTCAACATCGACTTTTCTTCTGCTCTGCTCGTCTTTCAGCTGCTGCAGAGTCAGCTCCTCTAGTTGGCGCCTCTCTGCTTCCTCACGAATTTTCATTTGAGCTATTCGTCGAGACTGTCGAACCGGTAGTCCAGATCTTCCATCAGATTCTCGACTTTGATCAAGAATAATGTCCACCCCCACATCTAATCCCATCAATTTTGGAGCTGCAATGAGAAAAATACAAAAACATAGAGAATTTACCTAACTAGCGCTATATCGTTGCGGCCACGCATATGTTACATGTGACAAATAAAAAAATGACAACTTCAATTAGAAACTTCCCATAACATAGGGATCACATCTTTTTAAAATAATGTTACAAAACATTTTGCTCATTCGATAAGTAGATTAATTTATCTAATAATAACTTAAGCCTTACCAAACAGTCAATACTCCTTTTTGAAAAACTAGAGCAATGACTGGACAGTTATTTGTTTTGAAAGAAATAAGAAACACTATTAAAAATGAGGCAGGAATTATAGTTATCAACTTGGGAAAAATTTGGAAATAATGAATTTTTAAAATATAAGTTCATGTAGGTAATAACTAGTATGACTTGTCAAAGGTGGTGTCCAGTAGGTTATTGTCATCACAGATTTCAAATTGTGCCATCAATGAGTCTCTCCTCATTATCTAATCATTTTTTATTATTAATATTGTCATTTTCAATTTTATTCACTAAAAAATTAAAAATAGAATCGCCCCTTGTGGCATCCCAATTCTTAGAAATCGTGCCCTCAATAGTTCACTCTTGAACTCCATAGTGNAAAATTAAAAATAGAATCGCCCCTTGTGGCATCCCAATTCTTAGAAATCGTGCCCTCAATAGTTCACACTTGAACTCCATAGTGAAAATAGTCCTCCCTAAGTCCAATGATTTACCTTCATCCCTTAATTTAACAATTTGTTCAGAGTATTTCATGGCTCACTGTCATGCAACACAAAATGCAGACTTTTGTTTTATCATTATTATAAAAAAAATACATGTTATAGATTCAACAATATGTTATTTATTATTTATATTTACTTATTTATTATCCAAAGTTTCAAGTTAATATTAAAATAAATAGTATACTACTATTAATTAGTACTGGAAATCACCACAATTATATTTCAAAACATAAATTAATAATTTATTATTCATGCAAGCCAAAGCAAAGATACAAACTATATCCTTATTTAGTTTGGTAATTAAGTCAAAGAATTTTCTTCGTGAATTAGAAATATTAATTTCTGCTGAGTAAGAATAAATCGGATGTACGATAAAGTAATAGAGTAAAAATCTTAGATTTTTGTCAGGTTCAGAAGTTATTTTAAAACCACTTTTCAGAATCAGGGCCAATCAAAGTGGATATGTCTGTTAAAACCCTGCAATCTAATTTTTCACAGTTCTATATGCTACGTATTTGACAAAAGTAATAAACCTTCACCTTCACGTGAAGTACCAATATAGCTAGAGTCTGGCAAAGTCTGGGAGAAGAGAGAGAAATTTGTACAAAGCCAGAGATAAAATAGTTCTTTGTTTGTTTGTTTTTAATTGGATCCTTAGGGCTCGCCAACATCTAGGCCATTAAAGCCCTAATAAAATAGTATTAAAACTTTTTTGCCTATGTAAAAACCAATATTTTGTGTGTTTTTACTTTTCAGAAGTTAAAAAAAGCATTTTTATCGATTCAAAGAAATGAAATTAATTCAAAGTTACTTTCACTTTTTTCTATTTGCAACTTAACACATTCCAATATCCAAATTTTCTCTTTGAACTGTATTAGGCTATCATTTATTCAAAAAAGGATTCCCAAATTTTAAAAAAATTGGTGATAATTTGTCTCTCTCACTAAAATGTAGGTTTTATTTATGGTTAACATGATAAACACATACAGCATCTTTTGCACTATTTGTATTAATATTGATCCAATATTGACAATAGGTACAATAAGTTCATTACTTTCCAAATATACAGTTATTGTCAATGTACATTATAGTATATTCCATAAGTTTGTTGGTAAACTAATTTACAATAGAAGTCAGGGAAATTTACAACAGAAAAATTTTGGCCACCCGAGAGTCCTTTGCATTGAAGTAAAAAACAAAAATAAAATGTGCAACAAGTAAACCCTAAATACGAAATTTGAATTAAATTTATTCATCCATTTCGTCAGAATCGGGGCGCATAAACAGACAGGCGGACATTATGCCAAAATCCACCATTTCGTGATCAGGGACCACCAAAATGGATATTTCCGTCAAAATCTCGCCTTCGATTTTTAAAATAATTACAAAACTTTCGATATACTACATAAATGACAAAGAACCAATAAATATACTACGCTAACACCCAGAACTAAATTCTACTATTAACGTCCATTATATAATCTAATTAAATAACAAAAGATCGTCAGGTCCGGAAAAGGATGGAACTAGAATCCACGCGAAAGAAATAGACTAAAACATTGAACTTTCGTAAAAATTACGTAGAATGTTTACCGTATGAATCGTCTCGCTGTATTCAGCAATCACGCTCATCGGCATGCAACAAAGCAATAAATTGAGTTTCTCGATAGCGTTCAGCAGATTTTAAAAAATTGATCCGACGATTCCGTTAAGGCTTAACATAATATGATGATTATTATTATTTTGGTGTTACTGTTTGTAGATTACATGAAGTGGATGTGTTAGGTTCACAAGAATAGAAAAGCATTTTTGAAATAATCTTAACAGCGTACAATTTCGACTTAACTCTCCTAAATGTTACTACTACAACTGCGCGAAAACGTTTTTTTTGTATTGTTGTATTTGTAAATGGGAAATGGAGCAAAGTGCTATTGAAGCTTATCTACATGGAGCGATAGGAGTTAGGAGTTGGGTGGTAGGTCATTGTTAGTAGGTGGGCCGCTTAGCTGGATTTGCCAACAACTTGACCCACATGGAAGGGTTAGTAATAGTTACAGTTATTGATACTAGGAGGAACTGGATAGAGGAAAGAAGGTTTGCTTTATGAACTGGGACATTAATGTGAAAAGCTACAAATTTTCTGGCCCTATCGGGAATTAACCAGAGATGACTTGGAGAGAAGCGACAACACCACCACCTATGGGGCTGCGAAAACATTGATGCATTAGACTAAACTAGTGGTTCCCAATTTTGTCCCGCGGCACCCTTGTTCTACAGGACATGTACGTGCGACGTGGCGCCTCGGCTGTAAAGATCAGGCGCGGATACAAGGGGTCAGGACCACCACCCCCACAAAAACAACAACAGAGAATGAGTTTCTAGTCGCGCGTTTATGATTTTCAAGAAGGTTAACGCATTTGAACGATCAATACAAGAAGGTTGACGTACTTAATCAGTAATTAGTACTGCAGTATATTTGTAGAAATGATTTAACAAAGCACAATGTGCAATACCCAGTTGTGAGAGTGGATGTTGATGTGAATGACATGATACGCTCATGTTTACGTTGGGAGATTGGGATGTTTTTTGGAACGAACTATGTCCTAGACTATATTCTTTTGTTATGACCCCCCTAAAATATTATTCTGAATCCGCCCCTGGTAAAGATCTCGATTTCTTTCAACATAATTGCATAACTAAATAAAGTGGTAGTGATAAGGTGTAAACAAAACCGTTTTCTATATATACTTACGGTACAGTATTCGAGGCACGGCGCCCCGGGTAATTTTTAAGCACACATAAGTAAAATGAAAATGGAATTACCGTGTGACGAGTGGAAGCTGTGTTGCCAAGAAGGGTACTGCCAGAAACAAAAAATGTTCTTCCAAGTTTGTTTTAAACATTCTTCCCTTATATTCAAACGCGCTTGAAATTGGTGTTACGCAACTGAACTGTCACACGATATTACAGAAAAAAAGATTAGTATATACAGACAGGAGTCAGCATGGCTCAGAGGATAGTGTACAAAGCTCATAATTGGAAGGTCTGCGCGTTCAAGCCCCTGTTGGTCAGGGGATTTTTTTCCCGTACCTTTTGTAAAATGAGTTGAATATTTATCTCGAGGGGGGTCAAAGCGGATGCAGCGTCTTCTCCATTGGGCTCTGGCCAATGGAGTACACGGATCTTTCTCCATGGGTATACCTGGAGGATTAAAACGGCTGTCATCTACGGCAACTATTTCAATTCAGTCTGCTGGAAAATGGCTCTGACCTCTATGAAGGGTATGGATCAGTCTTTGTTTTTATCCCGTTTCTATATTCCATTTTAATTATTTTCCTTGTGTGTAGTAGTTATAACATTACACTAGTAACTATAATATATAGCATTAATATATAATATTAAAGATATGGAGTACCTTTTAGGTGGCAGTAACTGGGGTTCTGACAATTGCATTTCTCTCAAATACAAAACTTCCAAGTTGAAGTCATCAACTACTCAATGATTCTTTACCTTCTTGATGTTATTATAGTGGATACAAAATTATCTACATATAGATGATATAATAATTAAAGAGTGAAAACAAATAAATAGTATATTAATGATGTGACTGGAAAAAAATTATATTGCTGGAACTCAGTATACTAAAAGAAAAGCCTTTGGAATTAATACACCATGTGTTATTATTTATGTTTACTCTCTTGATTAGGAAATAATATATCACTTCAACTTGTGTATTACCTCGTTTGCCACGTTTAGGTTTTGAAGGTGTAGAGCCAGGAGAAGAGTGTTCATCCTCCTTGGAGAGAATTTCAGTCAAAGTTGGAGCAGGACTCGCAGTTCTGGTAGAAAAATGCCCTCTACTACGACCACGCCATCCGCGGCCTCTTCCTCGGCGACCTCTAAATCCTCTGGAGCGTGGTGGGTCAGGTTTATGCACATGCTCTAAAGCTGCATCACTCTCCCCATCTGAAGTGTTGCCACGATCACCCAAATTATCGTCATCTGAACTGCTGGCATCACCAACTCCAATGGTTTCTTCAAGACAAGTACCATCTTCTACTTCACTTAATTTACCCTCAGTTGAATCCCTCCTTTGCTTAGCTTTTTTATTACTTGAACAAACCATCTTGATTTCTTCAAAATCTTTTTGGCGTCGAGAAATTTTATGTTCAGGGATATGCAATTCATCATCGTCATTGTCATCATCATCATCCTGGGTTATATGTTCAGCACTATCCGGTGAATGTTCTTCCTCGTCAATATCTGAAATTTGCCCCTCGCTAGGAGTGTTCAAAAATGCAACAGCTTCTTCAGCAGAAGCTATTTGTTCTTTATTGTCCAAAGATTCAGCTAGTTTTCCAGTTCCTTCATAAGAACTACCCAAGTTCTCTGATTCCGTAGCAACAGTTTGCTTTAATATTCTGGAGTCAGATTTGCTGCTATTCTTCTTTTTCAAAATTTTGGAAACAGATTTACTGTCATCTTTTTCTTTTAAGTTTTTAGAGACTGATTTTTTGTGTTCCTTTTTTTTTAAAATGTTGGAATCAGATTTATTTTCCTCTTTTTCTTCTAAGTTTTGAGAAATCAATTTGCGGTCTTCCCATTCTTCCAAGTTTATGGAATCAGATTTTTTATGATCTTTTGCTTTTAAAATGTTGGAATAAGATTGATTTTCTTCCTCTTCTTTTAAGTTGTGGGATTTAGATTTGCTGTCATTCAGTTCTTTTAAAGCTTTGGAATCAGGTTTAAATTCTTCCATTTCTTTCAAGGTTTTTGAATCAGATTTGATCTCTTCCCCCTCCTGCCGTGTTTTAGAATCAGATTTGGTGACTTCCTTTAGTTCTAACATTTTGCAATCAGACTTTGTATCTTCTGCATTTTTTGAGTTTTTGTGATCAGATTTGCTGTCTTCCTTGTCATCTAAGTTAATGCTACCATGTTTTATGTCTTCCCTTTCTTTTGAAGTTTTGGAATCAGACTTGTCTTTCTTTTCTTTGAAAATTTTTGAATCAGATTTACTTATTTCCTTTGTAGGTTCAAGAACCACAGATTCAAATGGTATAGTTTTCTCACTGTTTTTGGTAGCTACAGCTTTGTCATCAGGTAGAGAGGAAAGCACCACATCCTTTGGGTCAGAATTTCCCCCAGTTTTTAAGGTGGAATTTGCAGCTTCTGTATTACATTCCTGACTTGTTTTCTTCGAGTTTGCAGTTAATTTACTACCTACAGTATTGTCACAACTTTGTTTTGTCACTTCCATATCAGTGACTTCTACGTGTACTGCTTTTTCTCCATGCTCTTCCCTCTGGAAACTCCCAGCAGCAAAGATTTTGGAAAGTTGTTTTTCTTCTTTTTTGGTAATGGACTGTTCAAAAGATTTTGTTTCCCCCTTAAATGGTTCATTTCCAATTGTCTTCTTTAGAGATTCTGAAACTGATTCTGATATACTGCTATCCAAATTTTTATCATCTGCTATCAATGTCTTTATTTGCTCTTCTTTTTCTGTGAGCTTATTCAATGATTCTATACATTTTTTGCCATCAGTCTTGTTCTCACCTGACGTGGCACTGATATTCTTATTTTTCATCTCAACTTCTTTCGCACCAACTTTCAGAATATCAGTTGTTTTCATAACCTCTGAACTATCAGGAGAGACACATGACTGTTGACCTTCAGTTAAAGAATCCACTTTATTGTTTTCAGGCTGTTTACTTTCTTTAGAATTTCCAACACTAATAATGGAGGTCAACTGATCTCTTTCAAGAATAACATCTTGCTTCTTATTAGTTCCAATCTTAGAACTAATATTTTGATTTCTTTGGTCTGTATCCCCTCTAGTTTTTTGCTCAATATCTTCTTCTGTACTACAAACCACCTCCATTATCTTATTTTTCTCAGACTCATTGTCTTCCCTAATTTCTTTTTTACAGACTTTCTTTTTCTGTCCAAAAACATTCTCACCCTTTAAGTCTTTATTTGTTTCCTCTTTAGTGCCAGTCTTATTTGCTTCAGTCCCCTTCCACTCAACATGTAATTTTGTAATCTTATCATCACTTTTCTGACTTGAGTTAGCTTTCTTTTCCTCGGCATCTTTTGATTTGAATGTTTGTTTCTTATCAGTGTTTGATGACAGATTTTCAATTGATGCTTCAGTCTCAATGAGTTTGTCCTTCAGTGCTGGCAAAGGTTTTGAATGTTCACTTAAATCAGATTCAGTTTTTATTTCATTATCCACAGTTTCAGTGGTTTCTTCTTCTCTTCTTGATGATGAACTGGTATTATGTAAATTAAGATTACCAGAATCCTTCATTTCAGCTTTGTCTTGTGAAATGACACAAACGGTTTGATTTGCAGAATGGCTTGACCCACCTTGACCTGACGAAGGAATATCAGGATGAGACAAAGATTTGTGTTCAGTTACCACAGAAGCAACATCATCATGTTCCTGTAAGCTACTTTTAGCCGCAAGTTTACTCATCATGATTCCCATGGAAATACTTTCTAAAGATTTACGCCTTCCTTTAATTTGAGCTTCATTTTTCAATTTTGATGGCAAAGATGATGTCATATTTGAAGATGATTTTGCATTATCCTTGGAGGATGACTGATTTTCATGGAATTTTTCATCAGGCACAGATTTATCTTGAGAAGTGCTCGTGATGAGAACTGAGTGTTTTAAGTTACTAGACAGTGAAACTTCTTCTCGAGTCTTCTCTGAAAGTTTACTCGCAGCTTTCTGGTCTTCACTAAATCTTGCGTTGATAGACTTAACAGTAAGATCAGAATCTGTATTTTTTCTCTCTTCACTTTTATCAAGTTTTTTTGTTTTGCCACTTGTATCTTCATCTAATATTAAAGGAAAAACTTTAGACTGTTCCTCAATTGTTTCCACAATTTTTGGAGAGGTATTTACGTCCTTACAAGAAGTATTTGAAGAATCATCACACACTTTTTTTGTTAGGGTGGATTTTGCTATCAGAGAAACATCTTCATTCAATATGCTTTGTTGTCCATCATCTTTCTGTTTTGATTTTTCAACGACCTTTGATAATTTACTACCATCTTTCGACCTTGATTTCTCTATAACTTCCTCTACGTAACATTGATCCCTAGAGACAGCAGAANTGTATAAGAGACAGGTCTGTAACTACACCACTATCTTTTTCCTCTCCTATAGTATTTTTACTAAAGATACAAGAAATTTCAGATAATTTTCCAGTTGTTTCTGAAACCATAATCGTTTCTGCCCCTCTGGCACCAGGTAACACAACTTCTGTTTTCATTTCTTCAATCAATTTAGAACCTTTAGGTATTGATGAATTCAGAGAAACATCTTTAAACTCAGGCAGAATTTTACTACTTTTATCAATTTTCTTGTTTGTTCCATCATCTAATACAAGTTTACCCACATTCTTCAATGCAAATTTTTTGTCGTCAGTATCAAGATTAGTTTTCTCATTATCAAGGGAAGCTGAAGGATTTTTAACAGGTTTCTCCTTAAATTTAACTTGTTGTCCAGAGAAACTTGATTGTTTTAATTTAGAGACATCACTCTGATCATCTTTAGTCAAAATTGGTGATTGCCTTGTATTTTCAATTCCTTTTTCTATTGTCACAGTCTCTTGACACTCGCTTTTGGTTATGCTTGTACACCCTTTCTTTAATTTTGGTAACAAACTTTTCTCTTTATATTCTTTTTGCTTCTTATCATCAGTCACAATTTTAACTTCTTTTTGAACATTGGATTCAGCTGCATCTTTAGACAAATTAACAGAAATTGCACTTTCAGTAAAATCCTCCACCCTTTTTTTATCTTCATTCAATGTTACACAAGATGACGATTTTAACTCACTATTTCCTTCATCATTATCATCCCCCTTAGTAGACAACTTTAA
Organism: Laupala kohalensis; assembly: GCA_002313205.1. Taxonomy (NCBI): domain Eukaryota; kingdom Metazoa; phylum Arthropoda; class Insecta; order Orthoptera; family Trigonidiidae; genus Laupala; species Laupala kohalensis. Next base: position 309,110 of record NNCF01128158.1, on the reverse strand, counting down.
GATGTTACTGTTGTCACTTTTTGACAATTCAATTTCACTTTTAATCTGGTCGTTATGCTTTTTTCCATTTCCATATTCAATTTGGTCACCGCTTGTTAAGAGATTCCTTTGCAAAAGAAGTGTAGATTGTTTAATGTCTGATTCAGTCTCATTTGTGTTACTGCAGGACTGCCCAGTCAACATGTACACTGAAACATAAAAATCAAAACTTTAATCAAAATTGGCACAAACCCATAGGATATTAGCATTGAATAACTTTGTTTCTTAATCTGAGGAATGACAGATATTTGTACCACAATAACTAATTGTTTGTCCAAAAACAAGAGTTGCTATAATGTCTATTAAAATGAAGTAAACTCTTTGATTTTGAACACAATGCCTCATTTACTTTTCAGCTTTGTGGTATACACATGCCAATCAAAATTCAGTTATTTTATGGACATCAGGAAATTTACCTTAAAATCTGTGACAAATTTATTTTTATATGACATTAATGTCCTCTTTGCTTAAAATTGAATCGTGATTGTTAACAATCAAGATACAGACATCAAAAATTAAAAGCCAAGAGGATTAAAAACAAGAACTTAGTCATTCGAAGAACAGTGCGTGACTTAGTTATGGATGCATACTGATTCAGAAATCCAGGAGCCAAAGTGGTAAAAACAAAATGTCACTTCCTCATAATACTAAAGTTTCTGTCTCCACAAAAGTACTTACCTTTGTTTGCTGAACTGCTCACAGTTGTTACAGAAACAGTGGATTCTTTCTCACTACTTTTAGGATAATTTTCAGCTCCTTTATCAAGTTTAATATCATCCTTTCCATCAATCTTTAGTTGAACCTCTTCATGAGCCATTGATAAATTATGTACAACATTCAATTTTTCAGAGACAGGCATAACAGGGAGGGAACACAAAGAGCCTTGTTTCTCAACAGACAAAGCAACATTCTGTTGGGATTCTAGCACCATTTGTTCACTTTTGAAATCATTATGAATGACTTGTTTAAGGATTGCACTTTCTTTTATTTCACGAGAAGTATCAATAGGTTCTTTACTTTCTCTCAATTTTTCACTTTTTATTGCACTATCAGACATATCAGATGCACGAGTATATTTTATCTCAGAAGAAATATTTGCAGTTTTTCCTTCTAATGTCAATATACTGGACCCTACCGCTGCGAAATTATCATTTTCTTGTTTATTTAGGGACTTTTTAAGAAGGGCACTTTCAGATACTTCATTTGATACACTTTTTAACTTATCTTCCTTCTCATTATCTTTGTTTAATGTTTCCACTACTTTTCCTTTCCCTTCAGACACATTACCTTTCTCAAGGTTTACAGAATTATTCTTTGCACAACCTTTTGGCCCGTTTTTATCCAGGTTCCTGGAAATCTCTTTGATTAAATTTTTTGATTCATCTTTATCCAAACTTTTCTCTTTATCACAAAAATCAACAGAAGAACTAAATTCAACAGCACACGTAAATTCATCTAATTTTCTTTCTTCTGAAGATTTGGTTACAACTTCAGTTTTTCCAATATGATCCAGTACTTCACCTTTCAATGCCACTTCTTTATCAGAACCCACAAGTTTCTCATTGGAACCACATTCAGGTTTACAGATATTGAGTTTGATAGGAGGATCTATTCTCCCTTCATGATCTTTACTGAAACTTCCTTCAGAGACTGTTATGTTTCTTTCAAGCGTTTTCACAAGGTCATTTCCAGAAATTATAGAAGAATCATCAGGGTAAGGTTTCTGAGACAAAGATGTAGAAGAAACCATTTCAATTTTTGATTTCAAACTTTCAGTTTTACGAGTACCTGTTATAATTGTATCAATAGTATGAGATATACTTAATTTAGACGGCGATTCTTTCACTGACAATACGGATGTTGAAAGTGTTGTAACATCAGGATTTGAAGAAATCTTTTCTTGAACATTTTCCACTACTGCAGAAGGTTTAAAATATTTCACTTCATTGTCAATAAGATTATCTGAAATTTGTGAAAGCCTCTGTTCATCTAATGGTAATGTAGTTTTAGTAGAATCTTCTACTGCTGAACTGTTTTCTGTTTTCTTGATGGGAGACTTCATTAAGCACCCGGGGCCAAAAAAGAATCCTTGAACTGGTAATTTACTACTCATAACTCTTTCATCATCATCGTCCTTGTTTTCTGTCTGTATTGATGACTTGCACTCCACAGGGGCTTCACAAACCTGAGAGGAAACTGCTTCAATTTGGCCAGTGCTAACAGCTTCAGGGATCTGTAATTTGTCAATGTAAATGTTTGCTTTTATATCAGGTATGAAAGATTTTATTGGCATATCTTTTCTTTGTTTCTCTCCAATAACAGTAATAATATTTTCAATATCAAATTTGAATTTTTGTTTTTGACGTACCTGTTCTTTGGGTTTATCACTGTTACTTGAACTCGCTTCCCCTTCAGTAACTGACGAAAAGATTCCTTCTTCACCTGGCTGGATTTTGCTTGAGCTATCCTGTACCGCAGAACTAGCAAGTTCTTTCTGCAAAACACTGGATTTTAAAGCAGATACTTCACCTTTCTTAGGTGAAGATTTATCAGAACCACCTATGTCCCAACGAGAAGGTCGCTTGGTAGGGCTAGTTGTTGGACTAATTGTAGGGGCAAATTTATCTCCGTACAAACTATCTGAAACTATCCCTAAAAGTGAAGAGCTGCATTGCTTAGGTTTATGAAAATCTTTTACCTTATCTTGATCAGCAGCACATATTGTGTCAATGCTCCACAATTTAGGAGGATGTTTGTCAGGAGACCGTTGTTCTCTAGATGAACATTTCTGAGATGATTGCAAATGTTTTACATCAGAAAGTGATGGTTTCTCATCTTTAATGTTCGGCACAGGGGAGTCAGGTAAATGACTGTTTTCTATTTCCTTCTTTGAATTACTGATTGAATTTGTACCCACAAAAGAGGTATTCTTTTCAACAAAACTACTCAGCATTGTTTCATTTGCTCTTGGAGTAACAATACATTCTGGAGAACTTGTTACCTTGATATCTTCTGGAATCCCATCCTTGACAGAAGTTAACTTGCTCATAACAGATATTTCACTCTTCTTTTCACAGTAAGAAGAATTATTATCGGAATTAGGAACTTTATTGATAACATCACATATTTTCGTACCCATAGTGCTACTACTATTAGAATCCACCGATTCAGTACCTTTCTCAGGAACCTGTTCTTTACTACCTGCATCACAACTTTTACTGGATTCGCCATCTTTTCTTGAATTACCTGTATCACAGTCTGCTCCTGAGCCTTCACCGCGAACAAGCATCAAAGGTTCTTCAATAGCTTCACCCACCTCTGTGCTATCCTCACTATCAAAATTTTCAGATCTGAAGCGGGACAGAGAGGAAACAGGAGTTGTAGGAATTGGCATATTACAATTTGCTGCCAGAGTCTTCTCCAGTCGCAACTTTTTTGCCTCGTTAGTCATAATGTCAGACTCGTGCAACCTCTTACCAGACATATTAACACAATTTAAAGGTACCGAACTAAAATCTTGAACTACTCCCATAATGGAGCTCTTAGATGGCAGCAACAAATCAGAGGCAGCAGACCTTCTTGTACTTAGATCTGTTGCTGTAAGAGGAATCATACCAAAGCGACTGTTTTGAAAACTTTCTAGCATCGGCACCTTCCGTTTACTAATATCAGACAAATCCTCTGCCACAAGGCTTGAAGATGAAGTGCTATTGTCATCTTGGGAATGGTAAGCTTGTCCTTCAGAGTAGTTCTTGCTTGAAAGATCCATACCAATACTGGGCAAAGGACAAATATCGATATCTCTGGATCTAGTACTCTTACTTAAATCCATTCCAACAAACTCACTCTGGTGCATAGAATCAGAAGTCTCACCTTTGGAAGTCATTAGAACAAGTTTCTCTAATTCAATAGGTTTAAGTAACAGATTTTTAGTTGTTTCTACATTGGATTTAGAAGTTTCATTCTTCAACAATTTTGACTGATTAACAGTATTTTCTGTCTGACTGTTGTCACTCACATGGTCGAAATCATTTCTGTTAGTTATACACGGAGATACTTGACTCTTTAAAATATCAGAATGCTGAAAAGCATCAGATTTTGGGGAAAGACATTCTTCATTTTTAGGAAGAGATAACCGAGTTGTTCTGTCGTCAACAGATGAAGAAAGAAATACTTCATTCTTTGAAGGAATTGAAAGAAACGACTTGTTACCAAGCAAGATGGTTTCTTTTATTTCCTCTTTTGAGCCGGAATCAGCCTTTTTACTTTTCGGGGATGTTATTTGAAGTGGTGCACTATTTGATGAAACATCAATTTTTGACACAACCTGTTCTGGTATTTTCTTTTCTGATAAAACAGGTCCTGGTACTTCCTTTGAGATAATAGAAGGTTTGATCAGGGACAATGACTTAGATGGCTCTTCTTGGGCAGAAACTTCAGCTGATTCCCCCCTCGTATTTAATTTGCTAGAAGTCTTTTCCATGGGAGAAGTTTCTGAGATGTGTGTTGGAAGCTCTAAATATAAAGACTCTTTCCTTAATGAAACAGGCCCCATCAATTCCATTTTAGTCGATATTGTGCTCTTAACTTCTGGGGATTCCTTCTCAGAGACCTTTGGTGTAGTTGACAATTTACTAGAATGTGGAGCATCACTTACTACTTTAGTTGACATTTCAGTTTCTTGCGATGTTTCCTTAATTTCTTCTGTTTTGATTATCGTTTTAACAGGATCTCCTATAAGTATATTTTTCTGGGGCAGGTTTGATTCTGGATGTTCTATTTGCTTTGCTTCTTTCTTCAACAAAATCTCTGGCTCTGATGATTCTTTCTTCACCACTTCGGCTTCCTTCTTTACCAGCTCCTCTGTTGTTGCTTCAACTTCGGGTGACTTTATCAAAATTTTGCTCACTGAAGATTTTTGGTCATGCTCTTCAACCTCGGTTAAATTTATTTTTGGAACCTCAGACTGTAACACTTCTGACACTTTAGCTCCAGGCAATTCCATTTTTGACTCACCAATTAATACCTGCTTTGACAGATCAGCCTCCAAGTCTTGAACCCCTACTTTCAAAGGGACAGGCTCTATTGTGTCCTTCTCAAAGTCATTCAAGGAAACAGATTTAGAGGTATCAATCTCAGAAGGCTCAATTTTCTGGGTCTTGTCATGTGAAATGGATTTTTCTGATGGTGCAGTGTCAGCTTCCATGTCTTTCACATTCACATCATTCATAGAAGAATCAGGAGCAGATACGTTTTCAGCAGGTGTCAATTGATTCCCGATATACATCGATGTACTTTTTAAGGTATTATTACTATTCTCTTCTTTACCATTAATACTGAGTTCATTATCATTTTCTCTTTCATCGCTTTCTTCATATTCCTCTTCAATCTCCTGGAATTCTTCATCGTCATCATCATCATCAATATCAAAAGGTTCCAGAGGATTGCCTTTCAAGTCAACAATCTGCCCAGTATCAGTAACTGGTTTATCAATTTCCAAACTATTGCTGTCTTCATTAAGTAAGGCTTCTGTATCTTTACGAAAAGGATCATTGGACGATAACTGCGAAATCAGCTGTGCCAAACCCTCACGATCCCTAAAAATAAAATATATTATTAGGATTTAGGCTTAATAAAATAAATCCCTTTAATTATAAAAGCATACCTGGCAACTATTTCCCATGTTTCATCATCCAAGTCTTCACGATACACACGCAAATTACAGTCTTCATCTAATTGACACCAATATGTTTGTCCCATTTTATCTCTTCCAAGAGGCTGACATCGCAATTCATCAGCACTCAGTTTGTTTACTTCTGTTTTAAACTTGGTATTTAAGTCAAACTGAATCTCCAGAAGCATCTAATAAAAAAAACACATCATTATTGGGAAAATTAACTAATTCAATACAATTTTTCTTTTTTTTAAAGCATGATACCTTGAGAATACGCAACTTGACACCAATACGAGCCTTCTTGTACCCAAATCGTTCAATTTCCCAACCATCTTGGTTAGAATATGAGTGACAAAATTTTATAATAGCTTTCTCCCAACGTTCTCCAGAAACTGATTTCCTAGCCTTACGCAATAACTTTACATGAAGATCAATCAATGGTTGCGGAACTGGAATACAAACACAGCACAATTTATTAGTAAAAATGGACAGTAAGATATCTACAAGTCAATTAATTTATATATAAATTAAATAAAAATAGCAAGTATTCCAGAATTAAAACAAAAGACGACAGGTCAAGGAAAATGTACATAGAAATTCTCAGATCCACTATAAATTCATGAAAGGAAGGGACAAAATAAACCCAAATGGAAAAAAATCGGGTAAATCTTCTCAACCAAAAATCAAGTCATACTACTTTTAAAAGCAAGTAAAAAAGCAAATTTTAGTAATTCAATGCATAATAAAAATTACTGCATCTATTCAAGGTTTCAAATTCACAAAATATCACTTCGGTTACATTCGTAGTGATATTAAACGCAAACTTGGAAATGTTAAAACCGAAATTGTAACCTTTCACAATAGTACTTTGTTTTCACTTATATTATTTAACAAAATTGCGTGACTCCTTCACACATTTGTCAACAACAACAAACGGGTAAACATCGCCCCGCTGTCAAACACGAACTATTACCGTGGATATCTTGCTAGCACTGACCTTCTTGGGAATTCTCCAACATTTCCTGAAGCTCCAATATATTCGGATGGGTGATTCCACATGATTTGGCAAATTTCTCCAGAAAAGAACAAATTACAGCAAAATTTGGGTCACTCACGCAAGAAGTTTCAGTATCAGACGCCATTTTCACAGGCAAATTACAACAACCAGATGCATTTTTTGCGTTTCCGACTCCACCAAGACAACACCAAGAAACTCGAATAGTCTATTCCAGTTTTTCGTTTACCACGGACAACATTCACAGCTCAATCTCATCACGTCATTACACACTATGTTATTGAAACGAAGAGGATAATTGCACATTAGGGATATGTTCAGAAAACTTTGCTTAGATGCGCTCGGGATGCTTGGGAAGCTATGACTCCATGAGAGGCACAGACATTGGAGGGGCGCTGCTTACCAAACGAAAGCCTGGAGTTTGCGTTCACTACCACTGGAGCAGCACAAGATGTATGTGTACCTGTTGAGTTCTATTACGTGCCACACGAGGCCGTTGATAGTTCAAAACTAAAAGCGCGCTATTATTACAAAGCACGATCAGATTAATCTTTTTCAAAAAAGAATAGTGTAATTGAGTAGGCCGGGTTACGAAAATAAAAGAAACATAATGAGTAGTTATTTCTAAAANACAAAGCACGATCAGATTAATCTTTTTCAAAAAAGAATAGTGTAATTGACTAGGCCGGGTTACGAAAATAAAAGAAACATAATGAGTAGTTATTTCTAAAATATAAGAAACATAATATAATATAAGAAAGAATATACGAAAATATAAGAAACATAATGAGTACTTTAATTGTTTATTTAACAATTTTCAATTTCAGATCTCTGTAATATGTATTTTTGTATATTCAATTGCATTTTCTTATATTCTACCGCCGGGTAGGAGCTGCCCATTTGCAGTTAAATAAATATTAAAACCAGATTTTTCCCTGTTCAACGAGACCTAGAGTATCACTCCAAATAAGGATGTATAAAGCTCTGCTGCAAACAAACGTTGCAAGTTGTTAATGTAATTTTCGAGCAAAAGCCATACAGAAACGGGTTTTTATACTGTATAAATCTCCATCTGTTGCTATGAATGGGAAATTCTATTTTATTCAAATTTAATTCGAAATTTGAATAAGTTTATCTTCGTTATTTAAATTAACTACAGATAACTTTTGAACACGCATATTGCAATAGACAGCATTTACAAGGGTTCAAACGGTCACCTGGACTGTATTTTCCAAAAAATTTTATTTTCGCTAAGTAGGCAGTTCTTGTAAGCAAGCACTTTTTAATTGTATGTATGTATTTATCTCGTTTCGGCCAGCTAAGGACCACGAAGGACGAGTGCCAATGAGGCTCAGTTTTTGTGTGAGTTTACTCACTAGACACATTGTGAATTTTACCAAGATCGAAGGAACAGCGTCTAGATAGGATCCAGATTGCTGTATCCGAGTATTCCAATTGCGGTTGTTAGCCGCAGAGGGCGGATTTTTCATGCATCACAGCTATTTAAACTGAGAAATGGAAATGAAAAGCCACAAATTTTATCTTGCCCCACCTGGGAATTGAACCTGGAATGACTTGACAAGCGATCACGCTGACTCCGTAGCCACGGAGGGGACCTAGCACTTCTTTATTTATGATAAAAATAATTTTTTGTCTTCAATGTTTCAAGGTAAGTTTATGGATCGCTTTCTTATGATATCTGATTGAACTCTAACGCTCCGCAAGGTTTCTCGCATTCATCCACTGGGAAATTTTTCCTTCGCAAATTCAACGCTTCAGGCTTCATCACTTGCAAACTAGGCAACCCGATTTTGTCGTGCCTGGTCTTTTGTGACACTCTTGACGTTCTTTACGTTGGTGGTGAACGCTGACTTCAACTATTCAATAATAACTCCTCCTGTGGTAGAAATAAAGTACTGTCTTCCAATTTTAGGAGCTTAGAAAATCAACAGAGTAACAGAAACATATGCAGTAATTTTTTGTGACAAAAATATACAATAAACACAAAAGATCCCGAGAGGGGAAACTCAAATTTATCATTGATCTAACCAAAACTCTATGAATGCCTTTCCAAATACTAAAGAAATTCTGGGGAAAATTTTAGGTTGAAAATTACGATATTTCTCAATAAGAATTGTCTGACACATGCGCGTATTTAGGAACTCATTTGGGGGATCATAGTCTTTATGTAAAAAAATTGTTGAACAATGCTCGTATAAATACTTGTTTTATGAATGATAATATATATTTTTAATACAAAGGGAAATTGATAATTAGATTTCAATATATTTTGTTTATGTGAAAAATCTATANAAACATAGCAAATATTTTTTTTTTTTTTGGGGGGGGGGTGAAGATCCCCGGGATCCCTCCTTGAATCCGCGCCTCGTCAGACATTGATCAGCCAGGTGATTGTGACCACTGCCCTCTACAAGAACGAGCGAATCCTGGTGATGTAGCGGTTGCGCAAGTGGAGAGACATAGCAGAGAATACCGGGAAAGTTTTAACTGCCGCGTGTGCCGAGAATGGAGAATGCTACTGACTCTCGTGACCTTGACAAAGGGCAGATCGCGAGGGTTTGATGTATGGGGACGTGTATCATGGAAACGGGGTGCACGTATGTCATTGAAGGACTGTGAATCTACGACGTCGGTGGTTTTGTCGTTTCTCTATGAAAAGATAGACAGAGATGTGGTCGATATGAGCGCAGAAGTTAAAAGCGATTCAGCCACGAATATTTTGGGACACTCTTTTCAGCACTTTGGCGCAGTAGATGAATCCTATGTGATGATGTTGCCACAATACATTGCCGTTAACAATGCACGGGAACATCACGATTGATCCGTGAGTCAATGGAAACATTCATGAGTGTTCAGCTGGTCTGGGTCCCTAAAGGTAACAAAACAAATGTTCAATACAACAATGATTTTTATACTGATACTTTAAGCTATTTAGTTGCTATTTTACTGCCGCAAGAGAAAGTCATTGCTTTGTAATTTGTTTTGTTAAATGTAGTTTGCACGCTTAAGAATAAAGCTAGCAAACATAAATGAATCAATAATGGTTCTGAATTATAGAACACACATTCTAATATTTTATTGATGCTTTAAAAAATGTATTGTTTATTAATTTCATACAGTAAAAGGTATTTTTTGAAAACAAAACCTGTATTCGGTTTTCTTGAAAGTGTTTCGTAAGTTCATATGAAGTTAGCAAAACGTTTTGTTACTCCGATAAACAAAAGAGTAATACGTTTTCTTTTGAGGTAATAAATTAGTAATACAATCCGAAAGAGGATTTTGCAACATGTACGAATAAAAAATTGGATTTTAAAAATTACATCGTGCTAAATGTAATTCACTAATCGTAACATATGGTTATTGAAAAAAAAGGATGAATTTAATATAAAATGTTGCTAAATTGTTATTAACAAATTACTTGCAAATATAATATACATGATTTGTTCTAAAAACGTAAGGTTTGTCATTAAGCAGAAAATGTCTTGCCAATGTCATATGAAGTTGACGACACACAATCCTCTTTGTCAATTGAAAGGCCCAAAATATGATAAAATGTTACAGTGTAAAATTTGGTACAGTTCCAAAACATAGAACTGCTGTCACTACTGGCTCAGAAGGGTCCGGTCTCGGAGGTAGCGAGGGACATCCGTTCTGACAACCACGGTTTAAGCTTGCCATAAGATCGTCCATTCTCAAGACATGGCAAGCCGAATGGAAAAATTGCGCCTTCAAGCTGAGGAAGGTAAAAGACTCAGTTAACACGTGGTCGTCTTCCCATGTGAACTTACGTGAAGAAATGATCGTTACGTGTCTTCATATTGGCCACTGCTCTCTTACCCATGGCCATCTCTTACGCGGTGAACCTCCCCCCATATGTGAGACTTCCAATAAAATACTTACCGTGGAGCACTTTCTTTTGGAGTGTCTCACATATAGTACCAGCCGACGGAGACCCAATCTACACAACACATTGCTTGTGAAAAAATCTCTGATATATCTTTTTAGATTCCTTGAGGAATGTGGTCTCTGGCACAGCATATGATTTTTACTTGTCATTACTTAAAATTATAAATTGATCAGGGTACCTGCACAAGTTTTCGGGAGGTTTTCAATTTACATCCTTCTTTCTTTTTCCTTTTCTTTAAATTTACATCTTGTTTCTTTAAATTCTTCTTTCTTTTTAAATCTTTCTTTCTTTTATTTTCTATACAATGTATTAGGCAGCTTTTGTCTGTCTTACATAGTTATTCAGGATGGTTTTTAGTGGGTATGGTCGAGTCCCAAACACGAGGCGAGTCATGTTGACTCTCCCTAGTGCGTATCAGCATTTTTTCTACATATACAAAAACGTTAGGGCTCTTATGACCTCGATATCGGCGAACCGTAAAAAGCCCCAATGAAAAAACGCACGGGAAAGGAAATCTGTGTTTCGTTTACGGCCGCTGAGGTTCAGCTATGGTGGAGAGAGGCATTTGCCTTATCTCTACGCTTTACAGAGCACCCAAGTCGTGGACACACTTTTCCTGACTACGGTATGTGGTGAACCTAAAAGATTTCTCACGCACTGGGACGGTCAGCACCGCCGTTCTGGATTTCCCAAAAGTTCTTTCCATTGCTTTGCATTGATATGAACCCACTGAGCCGGCATGCTCTTGCCACAGTTTGCGGGAAGTTCCCAGAGGAAGATCTTTTGAATGTTGAGAGGGCAGTAAAACTTTCCGGGATACTCAGTAGTTCACGACTGCGTGTACTCGCAAGGACCAGGTATTCACCTCTTCGATTGTGATGTATTGCGTTGACTGATCAGAATAGAATGGGAAGCAGGTAACACGCGGATTCTAATCCACTACGCCTTGGAGAATGAACGGTCACTTCACCCAGCCAGGTTCCGGAATTTCCGAACTAGAGCGCGCAGCCTTGCACATTTTCAAAATATCGGGACGTCCGTCCGTACCTGGACGGAGCAGTGCGCGCGTAGCTAAAGCGAAATGTACACGGTGCTAATTTCAACGCAGGTTCGCGACGCCGCTAGCATACTAGCCTCGTGTAAACACCGAAGAGGCGGACAATTAGATAGTACAGGGAGGAGATTACTGACGACTTTCTTTGTAAGACCGTCTTTAACGCTAGCGGCTTTCTGTATTAATTATACTGCCCTTAAGCCATGTAAATATTGATTTAAAAAATTAAAATTTCGCAGGAATAAAACTAAGACGTCATAAATGTATTTGAAAATAAAACTACATTATTTTATTCAGTACTGTCCCGATAAAATATTAAACGTGAAATATTTTTGACATGACGTGAAAAAAGTAGACTGCTAGCGCATTAGGTACAATTTGTGTTTTGTAAAACGACAAAATATTTGCGAAATAGTTGAACTAAATTTTTATATAAAGCTTTTCAATCTTAGGTGAATGGTTTGGCCAGGAATAGATGATAAAGAGAGCAAATATCGCGGCGTGCCGCACCGCCCGCGCGTGCGCGACGTCTCAGGCTGGCCTCTTCCTTCGTTTATATTTTAAATTATGTTCATGTGCATTGTCTATAAAAAATTAAAAGGTTTCAATGGTATAATTAATATTTGAAACGATAAAAGGAAATGAAATTATCTTAGATTTTGGCCAGTAAAATATACACTAACAGAATGAAAACCCAACACCAAGAAGGAGATGTGCTAGATAAACGAAATTTGGAATGCGTGTTTATACATCTCAAAGATGACGTCTATTCAAATTTCGTAAATTTCTAGGCGCATAAATTTCCTTTCCACGATATTGCAGAAAAACGTGGCAGGAATGAATCCACTGTGCATGATTGTTGTCAGCAGAGGTCAAGGGAAGGAACTGACTCTAGAAGACAGGGTTCCAGGCGACCACGTGACACTGCATAAAGCGAATACCGCCGTGTTCGTCCTATGGCTGTGACGCATCTTTCTGCGTCAGAAGCAGAAATTCGATCTGCAGTTGGCACCACAGAGACACAACGAACTGTTACATATCGGTTACTTGAAGGACAGCTCCGAGCCAGACACCCTGAGGCGTGAATTCCACTGACAACAAACCACTGCCGTTTGCGACGTGAGTGGTGTCAATCTAGAGCTCATTGGAGGACGGAAGAGATCAGTTGTGTTTTCTGATGAAAGCCGGTTCTGCCTTGGTGCCAGTGATGACCATGTTTTGGTTAGAATGAGTCCAGGTGAGCGCCTGCAACCAACTTCTCTGCGGCCTAGACACATTGAACATACACCTGGAGTTATGGGCTTGGGAGCAATTTCCTATGACTGCAGAAGCGCTCTCATGGTTATCCCATGCAACCTGACAGCAAATTTGTACGTCAGTCTGGTGATTCAACCTGTTGTGCAACCATTCATGAACAGAATTGAAGGGTGTGTTTTCCAGCAGGATAACGTTCGCCCTCATGCAAACGTGCTCTACAGAGTGTCGACATGTTGCCTTGGCCTGCTAGATCATCAGATCTTTTTCCAATCGAGTACGTATGGAACATCATTGGACAACTCTAGCGTCATCCACAACCAGCATTAATCGTCCCTGTATTGACAGAACAAGTGCAACAGTCATGAAACACCATCCCACAAACTGACATCCGGCACATGTACGACACAATGCACGCACGTTTGCATACTTGCATTCAAAATTCTGGCGGTTACACTGGTCGTTAATATACCAGCATTTCACATTAGAAATGGCTGTTCTCGCGCTTACATTACCGAAATGTATTACCGAAATTTCATCACTCTACAATATTTTTTTCTTGTTGTTGGGATTTTTTCCGTCAGTGCAGTTAAATATACCTATTGTAAAAGTGTTAATTTTAATTTTATAAATGAAAGAATTTCCTTGCGCAATTTATCATTATCATAATTTACAAATCAATCTTATGACACAACTCATTCAAAATTTAAAAAATGAAATAGTTTCATAATTCTATTTGTAAAAATACCTACTTTAAAACTTTTTAAATTAAAGTAATTACGTCTGGGGGTTATTTCAAAGAAAACCAGATTAAGCAGAAAATTTATATGATGATTCCCCTTTCACTCATAGGCTACTCAGGAGCAGGCGCGCACCCAGGAATAATTTCTGGAGCGGGTGACTTGAGGAATATGAACATAGGGTCGATAGGACATAAATGAAAACAATACATAAAAACCTAAAGATCCTAGGTCCTTTAAAACTTGCAGCATACGCTGCAGTTTGAAGACCGCGGGAGCTATTATTTTCTAGAATACCCACGGACAGCGCTAACAGCAGCTACTTGCGCGGCAAGTAATGTTGGCGCCGTGCTACGCCAGCGAACACCAATAGGAAGCGGGCGCCGGCTAAGAGCGGCGGGAAAGCGGCCGCTTAAAAGCAGCGCCGCGTGCAGCAGGCAGACAGATCACAATCGAGGCGCTTCAGTAACAGACCATTACTGTTTTAAGGGCTCTATTGACATTGATGTTCACGAGCTCTAAAGCCCCACTAAAAAAGTAACACCATCTATCGGAACCAGATCTCGCCGCAACTTACGTCACGACGGAACTTCTACTCGGCGCTACTACGTTAATTATCTACTGGATTTACGAAACTTCAACCATCTGCTATTATATTCTAGAATTTGATGTGTATGGCTACTTAAAAATAAAAATTGTTTTGTTACTAACAAGTGACAATTATTAACGACATAACAGAACTCTTTCTAGAAAAATAGCAACTTACAGAAAAATAATCAATAAAAGAAGATTCTGTGTCCAAATAATGATGATATTATTCAGGTAAGATATTTATTGACGTCCGTAGTCATAGAATACACAGGTACCGTATGTCAAGTCGTCATCCATGATATTCGCGTAGTCGTCTGGGCTGTCGCCGCTGTCTTCGCACCCGTCGCTCCTCATCAAGGCGCTTGCTTCACCATTGGTCGGGATCCTGGTGCCTGTCTCCTGCTAAGGCGTGGCGCGCGCCCGCGCTTTTTGAAGCGACGCTACAGATTCCATTTTCTAGTTTTCAGTAAATCACATCTTTCTAATAGTACTGTAGACTGTGTCACGTACTTAAGACAATATGTGACTATCAGTCGCCACAAAGGAGCGAAATACATTCTTAAAAGACTTATTTCCTCGAATGAATATAACGCAGGGTCATTCCATGTCAAGTGGACCAAACCCTTTTAAGGTACCATTTTAAATCTTCATCAAAATTTATTGCGTAAAATTTCACTTTCAGAAGTTGTATAGTTTGGGTGTCAGGGCTTTCTGAAGAAGGGTCTCCTGTGTGAAATGCGCGCGCACGCAAATAAATTGCCAACTTTCAAGTTCTACTGTTGTGGAATGGTAATAGATAGAAATCTGAAAATTGGCAACTTAGGACATCTTTTTGTGCTTTACATGAAGGGTACAGTGCCAGTGTCAGAAAAGTTTTATTTTAATTGCTGTTGTCTTACAAAGTGGGCAAAATAATCCGTCGCGACAACTTAGTGCAGGCTTTTGCAACAACATAACTTTGAAACAAGGCCTCAAGGAAGCTTGTGCTTTGGTGAACTAACCAAGCACATTGCTGGTTTTAACATGCCAAAGTATTAGCTTTCAAGTTTACTTTGATGTGGAGAAACGTGCCTTCAAACACAAGGTCAAAATTTTACGGAGCCAATTTTGCCTCTTTTCAAGGCAAAGTAGCAAAAAAGCATTTTTTCCAATCATTGTGAAAGAGTTCTTTTCACTATCATTGGAAAGAGCAAAGTTTGTACTTCAAGAATCACCTTGTTTCAACTTTGTGTCTCTTTTCTAAAGCTAAGAAAAATTACATTGAAAATTCTCCCTATTTATCACGCAATGAAGAGTTTTATGAATTCGATCATCATTTGGTATGAAAGAAAAATGTTGTTATGGTTGTTCTAATTGGTTACTCATATTTCAGTGTCAGTTAACCACTTTTTATCTGTGATTAGGCTATGATTAGACGTGAATGAATTATTGATGGTGTTAGAAATTTGTACCCTTTTAACAATAAAAAACATCCTTGCGTTGGTCCATGGTGGCTGAGCCACTTCCAATTCATGCCTCAAATAACATGGTCTTTGCCAAATTATTCAATGCTTGAAATAACACCATCGCCGAGAGGTCACACCCGATAGCCAGGCAAGGCCAGCCACGGATGGGTCTCTTTACCATAGGTTCCCAACCCTAGTTCACGGGTTTTCGTATCATGGATCCCAAGCCTAATGTTGTGGGTCTCTTACTAAAAATCCCATGCCAGACGTTGAGGGGTTTCTCCAAGGATTCCAAGCCCTAGGTGGGTTTATGGATCCCAAGCCAGAGTGATGCATTGTTCAATAGGTAGAATAATATGAGCAGTTATTGCTTCATAATCAATTGAAATTTATTATTAATGTCCAGTGTGAAGGCTTCTTCTAGACTGTAATGTCTGCCAATTTCTGAAGCTGCAGGAGCGGAATGTTGGCTAAAATATGTTCCGATATCCAACAAGTGTCTCTTTTAGAGGGCCAATAAAGAGAATGGGCAATACCATGTGGATGCATGAAGTTAACCAAAGCATCATGCTCTTCAAGTGAAATTTCACAGATGTTGCCAATCCACCAATTCTTCTCATAAATACAGGAAACATATAGTCCAGGTTGAAGGTTGGCAATTGATAAGGTTGAAAAATTCATTGTGGCAAATGGGTTCAAAGAAGCTACAAATGATGCTTCATCGTTGGAAACTCTGCAAACACGAACTTGAGCAATATTAATAGGCACAAAATGGTGATTTCCTCTTGTGCCAGCTACTGTATGGCCATCCTTGAATCTTTCTTTTTGACACGTTCGCACTGCATCAATTTTTTCTTTAGAAATATAAAAGAAATTAATTCCATTCCCATGCCGTTCACAATATTCAAAAAAATTGTTTGGCGTCAAAATTTGGCTATCAATAGGGCGCTGAAGACTTGCTCGAGCTGCTAATCGCTTTACTGTTCCACCAATTCCGTCACAGGGTGATTTGCTATGGCTTGTGCCAAAATAGTTCCACTCAGCACTGCAATTTTGATGATGGCACAAATTTATGAAATTCTTGTAATTTTTGTAGTGCTGCAGAACCATCACTAAAGTAGTGATAATAATAATAATAAATTTATTGTCAAAAAACAGTACAAACTGCGTATGACAACGTGGAGGACAATAAACTAATTTACTCTCCGGAAGCAAGCAAGGGACCATCCCATCAATTCCGATCAAGGGCCCTAAGGCAGAGGCGGATTCAAAAATTTCAGCAAAAGTTCCTAGATAAGATAAAAAGTTAGCTGCGAGTTATAATACATATATAATGTCAATATGTTTGTAATTTAACGCAAATATGTTTGTAAATTTACATGTACAAGTTATTATCGAACTATAGATTATTCTGAGTATAGTGTTTAAAAATCATAAGAGTTGAAACCCCACCCCCACTAATTTCACGATTTATTGTTACAATAAACACGCCCCTAGACAAAGCCTAGAGAACCTGTATAATAAATCAGCCTCTACCCGAAGGAAAAACGGAGAAAAACCCGGGCCAGAATGGGGCTACAGAATTTATGTACACAACCGTACCAAAGTTGAGTACACATAAAACTAAATTAATATGAGCCATAAGACACAACAATCATGCAAGAAAATAGTTTTTGAAATTGTTATAAGT
>NNCF01128158.1:272531-291653 GCA_002313205.1 Laupala kohalensis | reverse complement strand
GCAATGGCGTGATAAAGTACAAGACGAATTTAACTTTTATTAAAATCAATAAATTCTTTTACAGTGTAGAAGCACTGATGCAGGAGGTAGCTTTTAACCGCGGATTTGAACAGATTCAATTTCATAATGTATTTTATATTCTTGGGCAGGGAATTATATAGAACGATTCCCGAATGGTATGGTCCCTTTTGGCAAAGAGTGGTTGACACTCTAGGGCGATGAATATTACTACTATTGCGTGTATAGTGTTCGTGAACGAGACTGTTTCGTATAAAGCAAGGGTGGTGCTTCAGTAATTCGGACTTAACAAACACGACTGTTTCATAAATATAAATGCAGGGAAGTGTTAATATATTTAATTCCTTGAATAAAGGTTTACAAGAGTTTCGGGGGTGAGATTTACAAATTATCCGAACTATCCTCTTCTGAATTCTGAAAGTTTGAATACTCTGACCGGAATTACCCCAGAAGGTAATGCCGTAACGTAAATGGGAGTAAACGTTTGCAAAATATACGCAACGGGAAATACGTGGACTAACTGCGTTAACTAAGATTCGGAATGCGTAACACAATTTGCTTAATTGGGAATTAAGATTGTCAATGTGACAATTCCATTTGAGGTTGTCTTGAATATGGAGACCTAAGAATTTTGTATTTGTAACAGTTTTTAATTGTGTTCCGTTTAAAGAAAGAGAAACCTGGGGTAAAGATTTTGTGATACTATTGTGAAATGACATAGACACTGTTTTGTCAGTGTTTACAATGAGACGATTTGCATGGAACCAAGTCGAAAGGTTAGACAAAACTTTTTGAGCATTGGCGTGTTTACATAGTAAATTAGTGTCATCAGCAAAAAGAACCATTTTGCAATCTGATGTGGATGATGACATGTCGTTCACATACAATAAAAAGAGTATAGGGCCGAGAATTGATCCTTGGGGTACTCCGCAAGTAAGTGGCTTTGTTTCTGAAAGATAACGCTGAAGTATTTTATTTTTAGTATAGGATATTTCGACCTGTTGATATCTATCTTTTAAATAAGAAGTTAGCCATTGATGTGGAAGTCTACGAATGCCTAAAGAATGCAATTTGGAAAGGAGAATTTCGTGATCGATGACATCGAATGCTTTGGATAAGTCAAGAAAAGCACCCTGAGGATTTTCTCCACGGTCTAGAGATGTGGTAACATCGTTTAAGAAGGAAAATATGGCGCTTGTAGTGGAAAAGGTTTTCCTAAAACCGTGTTGATCGTCAGAGAGAATGTTATATTTTGATAAAAAATCTAGAAGACGCGTAGACCTAAAAATCTAGTGTATGTGTGGTATTTCTTCAATCTTTGTTACCTTGGTTATATAATTGCGGGTATGTGCTTCAATTAAAGTGAAATAATCACAATTAACTGATAAATGGCAACATAAATAGCTATTTAATCAAATTAGCCCAAAAATTGAGAGAACATTCAAAAATTAAGGTCAAAATAAAATTAAGGGTTAGTAATACTAAATTTTCATGACTAAGCAAAAACAAACACAAGTTAAACTTTCTAAACAAAACAAATTGGTACTAAACACAGAACTGTGGTAATTTTAATATCATTTTTTGTTCCATTGGAGTACATATCCTGTTGATCAATTTATAAAGATTCATATCGCATAATTGAATTAATGGAATTTTCAATGTAATTTTTCTTAGCTTTAGAAAAGAGACACAAAGTTGAAACAAGGTGATTCTTGAAGTACAAACTTTGCTCTTTCCAATGATAGTGAAAAGAACTCCTTCACAATGATTGGAAAAAATGCTTTTTTGCTACTTTGCCTTGAAAAGAGGCAAAATTGGCTGCGTAAAATTTTGACCTTGTGTTTGAAGGCAAGTTTCTCCACATCAAAGTAAGCTTGAAAGCTAATACTTTGGCATGTTAAAACCAGCAATGTGCTTTGTTAGTTCACCAAAGCACAAGCTTCCTTGAGGCCTTGTTTCAAAGTTATGTTGTTGCAAAAGCGTGCACTAAGTTGTCGCGACGGATTATTTTGCCCACTTTGTAAGCATCTTCGAAGACTATTACGTCGTACTGTTGGTGAAAATTTCTGATACAAGTATTCTTATAAAAAATGGAAAGCGGCGGAAATATGTTTGAATGATTGACAACCAAATCCATTTCTTAAATCTTCATATTAAGAAGTCGTAGTAGCCATATCTCTTCTTCTCACATGACCAGCACATAACTCACAAAAATACAAACCAGTAAAAGCATCACCTTGGGACACAGTGCAACAATAATCCGTGAATTGCCGTAAATACACCATACCTTGGGACACTGCAAGCACTGTCGACTCGGGATTTGTGCCGACCCACGTGGTCAGTTTGTCACACCTGCTCGTCACATGTATTCATTGCTTGATGCTCCGAAGCTGAAAAGTGCGTTTTTGAATTAATGAATGGAATTGAAGAATAAGTGAACGATCATAATTATAGATGACTTGGGTGGATTATGAGCGGTTTATACATTTCTGAGACAGCGGAGTTCAATGTTTTTGTGGTTATTTTTTTCTCCCAAAAGCTTGTGTGGTATGGACATTTTGAGAAGTTTCTCTTCATAACCTGTGGATGAGGCTGTATTAAATTTTTAGGTCTAATGACAACGTACATCTGTATTTTTTAATTAGTTCTCGATGAATAAGAAACTAGTTTAGAGTTTGAGCTGGTATTTAAGGTTAAATTAGACAAATATTTAAGCCTGTGTTATAAGTAACTCTCTCTAGTTATTCTGATGCCTTCTATTCAAAATATGGAAATGGAAGAAGATGACTATGGAGGTGAATCTGCAGATTCAGGGAGTGATGAAGGAAGTATTATGGAACCTTTGGAAAAAGAAACTCCTACCGCTTTGTCAAAGAGAAAAAATGAGGAAACTAATCAGGTTTCATTTCTGTCATTAATTCTAACATTTGATTTATGTGGAATACAAGTACTATTATTTGACTTATGATGATCCGTAGGGTTATGACAGTGTATACAAGAAAAGAAAGCTAAATGCATGTCGCCCACCTACAGTTCAGGAGTTGAATCAGCTGAGGGAGACTGAGAATCTGTTCAGTTCCAATCTATTTCGTATGCAGGTGAGGAGGTTTATTATTATTATTGTAATATTTAGTAATAATGCTTGTTATGTAGAGCTAAATTGCTATGTGTTCCTGTGATAGGAAGTTGAAAAAAATGTTTTTCACCCTTACATGCTCTAGGTGACGGCTTTCAGTATTTCTTATTAATTGCTAGTTAATTGGTGAATTATTTTGCCAATCTGCTGGATAATAGAGGGTTTATGAGTTTCATTTTCAAAATTGGTTAATTTTTTTTTGATTGAAAGCTTAAATAGATGAAAATTGGTGCTTTTGATATATGAAGTTGTACAGCTGTTTCAGGTATTGAAATAAATAGTTGCAATGATTTTGGTGCTCTTTTTTAATTTGCCAGCAATGGAGGGAAATACCAATGAGAATGAGTTTTTTTCTTCTTTTTGATGTTTTATTGTGATTTTTATATATCAACAAAATTCAGTTAATTAGTGGGAATTTGGAGAAAGAAGTAAGTTTCTGAAACTGGTAATTAAAAAAAGGAAGCAAAATTAGCACATCTGGAGTATTTTTAGAATGAGCATATTCTTGACCAAAAAAAAAAATGCATTGTGTCTGTATTCTAAACTAAATTTTTCATTTACTTAGTGGAAATCACTCATTAAATTAATTTGACTTGTAAAAATAGATACTTGTTACAAACTGAATGTCAACGTAAAACTAATATTATCAGAAATTATTTTTGGTAAAACCATTGACAATAACATAACCTTCATAAAAATTTGTAGTTGTAAATTAAACAAACAAACAAACAAAGTACAATTTTGTAAATTACCTTTTTCCCAAAGGTATGGAGTAGAATTTATGTTTCCAGTTATTTATATATTTCTCGTAAATTAAATATTAAAGGTGCAGGTATTGTCTTAAATTTTGTTTTTTCTATATTAAATATTCCAATTCCAATCTATGTTCACCCCTGTTGAAACTTACTAATAAATTCTTTCTTTCTCATTTCCATCCCACATCTCTAACCAGCAATTCATAAACATGATTATTACCATTCGTAGGTTTTGAAGCATTGTGTAGATGATTAGGTCTAGGTGTAGGTCCACGAAACATAGAACTTTCTCCTCCCTACTATATTTCAATTCCTTCCATCGTATGGCTATCACTAAGAGGAGTCAGTATGGCTCAGTGGGTAGAGCGCTGAGTTGCTGGCTGTATGGCAGGGGTCTGATCCCCGGAGGGTTGAGGATTTTTCATTTCACTTCAACATCCAGACACTCCCAGGCCTTTTCTGTTTGCTATAAAATGAGTACCAGGTCTATCCTGGAGATCAAACTGGCCACTTTTCCTCCTTGTACTGAGGCCAAGATATTGTGTAGCTCTACCCTTTGTGAACCCCCTGGCCACCTCCAGGGCCTGTTGTGGGTTAGTTTGACTTCCACTTGACTATCACTAAGCAGAATCCCTTTTCTCTGGAATATAATGACATTCCTCTTTTATTTTAAGCACATCTAAAATCTTTATATTCCTAGGCACTGTATTTTTCAGCATGCTCTGCTGCGTTAAGTTTTCTTTCGTTTAATTTGTTTTTGTTGAAACTCATGTTTATTTTTATTATTATAATCATTATAGCTGTTGTTTATTATAAATCCAATTTATATTTGTTCATATTTAATCCTTATATTCATTATGTTATTTTATATTCTATTTATTTAATTATTTATTTATCTATTTGTCTCAGTGTAGTGATGATGGCTGCAGTGCACCAAACGTGGAAGATATTATTAAATTGTTCCTTTACTTAACAACTTTTAATTTGAATTTTTTAAAATGTCTTAATTGGTTAATACTAGAAATATTTGAAAACTTGAGTTTTAATATTATGAGAAACTTGCTTGAGCCATACCTTCAAGAAATAAGGATTAGTGATTATACATCAAAAGCCTTGTAGAGGTTGATGATTATAAGGTTATAATATAAAGAAATCTAATAATCTTTATTGTCAAAAGAGCAGAACATTTTGTTGGGGAGAAACGAGCAAGGAACCATCTCATGAATTCCAATCAAGGGCCCAAGGCAGTGGTGGATTTAATATTAATAAAAGAAATTATTTACTAAATAAGTATCACTCTCCATTTATTATTCCAAAATAAATTGTATATTTTTATGCAGTAAAAATTAGAGATTAATAAAACGAAAGTATTAATGACATTCCCGCCCAAGGAATATCCGCCACTATCCGAAGGAAAACAGGAGAAAAGCCTGGGCAGGATGAAAGGGGTTACAGAGATAATGTAGACAACCAAAGTGCCAAGGTTGCGTCCAGTTAGAAATAAAAGGTTAAAAACAAAATGGAGCAAAAACATAATGCATGAAAAAAGGAATTTAATGAGTACCTAGAGTACTATAACAATGGTGTGATAAAGTGTAAGAGGTATTAACATCACCCACATCATCCAAAGTCATATGGAAAACAATATTTATTCGGAAATTGAAACTCCCATTAACTTCATTTATTCAAATCTGTTAACTCTTTCACATTATAGAAACAATAGCATATTAGAAAGCTTTTAACTGTGGATTTAAAGAGATTCAATTTATGCATATCTTTTAATTTTTTGGGAAGGGAATTATACAAAATTATTCCTGAATGATATGGGTGTCTTTGGCAAAGAGTTGTTGACATGCCAGGATGATGAATATTAGCCTTATTAAAAGTGTTCGTGAACTAGACTGTTTCATCTAAAGCAGGGATGGGATTTTAATAGTTTTGTCTTAACAAACACAACTACTTCATAAATGTGTATGTAAGGGGGAGGGAGAATTGATTTATAAAAGTGTCTTGGAATTGACTGTCTCTAAATTTGAGACGTGTGAGATTGACTGAATACTACTATATGTTGAGGTCCTATACAGCATTCTTTTGTAAAATATTGTAAATTGCTTGTATTGTAAATTCTGTACTTCTTTGATTTTATGTTATATTATTCTCTAAACTGCACATATAAAGACTAACCCTTGATTTTTCAAGGACAGCCCTTTGATCTAACAACAATAAACAAATTTATCAATTCTTCTCTTTGAGAGGAGAGCCAGAGATGGCGGAATAGTGAAGTAAATTAAGTTTATTTGGCTCACAAATAAAATTCAAATTATTTTGAATTGAAATGGAATTGAATTGAAACTTAGTTTAGGACATACATTGAACTTTTATTATTATTATCATCATCTAGTTCATTTAGTTCTCTCAACTTGTGTTGGTTTTTTCTCTCAGCAGTAGATTATTAAATCAAGTTCTGCTGGGAGGAAGAATCTATTTCAGGTCCAAGAACTTTCTGGTAATGTGGGCTGAGGTCAGAAGGACGCTGTGTTGCAATCTACTTATTATATTGGTGTTGATTTTGAGTTTTTTAATGGAATCGACCAGAGATTGGGGTACTAGTCCTAAGCTAGATAAAATGATAAACTCTATGATCACTTCTTGAACATTCCAGAGGTTTTTACTTCAAAGTCTAGTTGTTGGTATTTTGATATTTTGTCGTTCTTTGTTTTTTCTAGATTGTTGTAATTTGCGACAGCAAAATCGATTAGATACACTTTTGATTCTTTTCTTTTCCAAAGGATGGTATCAGGTCTGTTGTGAATTGTTGTTGGGTCAGTGAGAATGCTTCTGTTCCAGTACACAATATTTGCCTTCAAGTCGTCGTGCAGGACTGGTTGAGGTTTATACAGATGGTCTGGTGGTATGGGATTCTTAATGAAGTTTAGTGATTTTGCAATTTTCAGGTGAATTATTTTTCCCATGTTATCATGTTTATTTTTGTAATCATTTTGGGCCAACTGTGTGCAACCACCAATGATATGCTCGAGAGTTTCTTTGGTTTGGTTACATCAGCGACATGAATCTGTGATTCTGGTTTCTTTCAGGATTATTTTCCTGTAGTTTCTGGTCGGTGTGACTCCGTCTTGCATTGATACTATGAAACCTTCTGTTTCTGGGCATAATTTTCAGTGCATTAACCACTTAACTGATTCTATTTTATTTATTTTGTTGTTGGTCAGTTGGTTGGGGTAGTTCCTGTGTATTGGTTTATCTTGCCAGGTTGTCATTCTATTTTTTTGTATTGGTTAGGGTAGAGAATCATTCAGGTGACAGGGTGTATAGTTTTTATCACTGGTTGTAATTACTTGGTGTAGTGTTGAGGTTTACGCTTTGTTCCGGAAAAACGTATTGAGGATGTATTTATGTATTACATTGAACTTTTATTATTATTATTATTATTATTATTATTATTGTGAATTATAGAAAATATTTTGTGTGTAATAGTTCAGTGATTACACAATTAGAATGGAACTACTCATCCGCTTCATTTATATTGGGAAAGAACCATACAATTGTAGATTTTTAACCTTATTAAAAAAAAATTCTTACATGATGTGAGAATATGTGTTCGGTAATATGAATATAGTATTGTGATTAAATAAAGTTGGAATGGGAGCTGTCTTGTGTTCCAAATGATAGATATGTAGACTACGAATATCAAGTTTTGTTTCAATACATTCATTTGTTATATGTACAGTCTGAAACCCAGTCCCTTAATATCTAAAGAGCTCTCAAGAGCAACATTGTTGGACAATTTCTATATTTTTCTTATTCCTCTCTGAAGTAATCGGAACATAAAAAGATTTAAACTAATTCTGTGAGGCAGACCAGTTCTCGAAAAAGTTGCAAGTTTCAATTACTATCAATTTATTAACCTAAACTCTCCAACATCTTCTATACCAATTTGTTTGTTTGTTTGTTTTGGTTTTAGTTGTTTTTATTTTAATTGTATGTTTATGAACATCAGAAGGTAAGGTATTGAACATCAGAAAGTTTTTCTTTACTTGTGTTAATTCTTTTAATGTGGACTTACTCAATCACATTTCAGATTGAGGAAATGTTGAAAGAGACTAAAATAAAAGATAAACACCAGTGTTTATTTGAGGAATGGTTTAACAAGTTCAAACAGTATCTGTGTTCCTTGAAAGACTCTGATCATGAGGTGAGAGCTCTCTCTTTTATTTTTCATTTCTATATCTCTCTTGATTGACGGCATATTTGTTTTCATATTTTTCTTTCTTATGTGAATTTTTAAAAAATGTGTTTCAGTTATCTCAAGATATTTGGCCTAAAGAATTGAAAGTCTCACCTCCTGTTGCAGTGAAACATGAAAGTACTCTTGAAAGTTTTAAGTTTGTTTGTCCAGAAGATGTTACAATCGGAGGTTCTTATGCTATTGATGCTTCTATAGGTCCTGTGTATTCAATTGATCTACATGTTCATATGCCACGTGTAGGTTCAGAACAATTTTCTAACTCCGTTATAAAATAGTGAATTTTCTTTGCTTCTGTAATAAAGTTGATATAATTCTAAATGATCTCCCTGGCATTTATTATCATAAGTGATAATAAATAGAGAAGAATTAATAAAATTGTAAACAAATACTTACTTTACTAAATTAATTATTTGTATATCAGTTGAGTGTAATTATTCTTGTCTTTCAAAAAACTTAAGACATTTGTTACATTTTTTGTTATATCTTTCATTGTGTGAAGATATAGTTTTCTTTAAAGAAAGCCCCATCAACAATGAATTACCATCCATGAGTGCTAGGTAAAAACTTTAAATCGCTAAGTCCTTTGTAGGCGTTTTCTCTAAAATTACAGGTAGGGAAGGCCACTTTTGCTAGATGCACTGAGACATAAGGTCTGTAAATCCTGAAGTTACCACCAAATTTGTTTTCCTTAACATCTGATAATAAAACTTGTGAAACAATTCATTAAACTTTAACCTAGACTCTATTTGGAGTCGAATAGTTCTGCTTCATATGGAAAAAACCCTGCAGGCAATAACCCTTTTAATTTTCAAGTTCAAAGAAAACTAATATAGAAATTCAGTCCTATTATCTTATATTAATACGATTCAATAAATTTTCTTCCAATTAAATAAGAGTGGAGAATTTTGGTTCATGTCTAATAATTGGCAATAAAGCAGTGAAGTTTTCATTTGCTGTATAGCTTTTAAGTTTTTGCTCTTTGGAAGTGATGCATTGTACAATTGCAGCATTTGGGAGATTAAATAATTTTATTGGCAAACTGATTTTTCCAGTTTTACCAACTACTGAGCTCTAAAATTTTTAGTATCCTTAAGTGTTCAATATTACTATTTTAGAATTTTAATGCTTTTGAGCTTGACTAGCAGCCAATATTCACCCTCAAACCATCAGTATATTGGCATATTGACAATATATATTGATGGAGTGAGGTCCTGTTGAGATCTATTACTTATAATATTAAGAGTATTAAAATTTGCTCATATTATTTGAAAACTCTTTCATGTATTCTCATTTTTATTGGTGTTCAGGTGTGTTTCAAACAGAGGGACATTTTCAACCTGAGGTTTGATCGTAAAAGAGCTTATTATTTGGCATTTCTTGCCAATGCTTTACTGGAAAGTGAGCTAATTGAAGATGTTAATTATGTAAACTACACCGGTCACCCTCTAAAACCAGTTTTGGAATTAAAACCTGCTGGCAAGTTGGGAAGCAAAGTTCTGGTCTTATTGTGGCCTGTTGCCCCTTCAAGTATTCTGGTTACTAAACGCCTACGCCCTGGAAGAGGCAATATTCGCTCTGAGTGGTTTCATGATAGTACTGTTACTGGAGGTAAGCTTTCATTTATATAATTTGTTATCTTCTAAATTGTTTTCACATTGAAGAAATTTGTGGTCAAATGCCTGTAATATTGTATTATAGTTCTTCATTTTGTATTTGAACTAGTGCAGTAGTTGGTATAATTTATTGATTTTCTTCTCCAAGTGTACTCGTATTGAATCCTCATTGAATTTAAATTTGTATGATGGCATAATGTATGGTTTGGTGAAAGGGTTTCGATAATTTATGAGTCAATTTGTCACGCATACATTTCTTCCATGTACTTACATGTGGAGCATCATTTGCATGCTAGCGCGGTTTAAAAAACGATTAATACTGTGTTGTGTCGGCAAGTGCCAGAACACACACATGGACTAACAGTTCGCAAACTTAATACACAATTTTTTCCTTATTTAAGTGCAGACTTACAGTACTTGTATTGTAAATATCAAGAAGACCTTGTTTTGCAATTAATTATTAATTAGTAGAATATGTATATGTAGGTTTATAGATAAATATCTTTTAATGAAAAAATGTAATATAGTTGGTGATAGTGATTATAATGCATTTCCAATCAAACAATGTCAAAGAAAATAAGCTGAAAAAGGACAAAGTATGAAGAATTATTCAGAATTTTTTATAAAATATTTGCAAATCAAAACTTTTTAATTTACTTTAACCACTCAGGTTTTACCATGAAAAGTAGTGTCCCAATGTTTCCTTCTATCACTTCATTGGTATCCCATGAGTCGGGTAAGTGTTGATTCTTGTGTGAAATTTACATTAAAATGATTCAATAATTGTTCTCCTATCTAAGTGGTATCCCCAGAAGGCATAATGCTTGATCTGTTTGGCATTTTTTAAATTATTTAAAATACTTAAAGGTTTCATTTCTGAATTCTATAGAAATATCATATCTTTATCATCATGTTTGTCTTCCTCTCCTTCCAAATGCTGTATATCTCTTATATTTGTTTATAAACACACACATGCAAATTCCAAAAATTAATAATTACTTGCAAAACAAATTCTTCTGGATATTCAGAATACAAGTACTGTAAGTATGCACGTAAATAAGTTAAAAAAGTGCTTATTAAGTTTGCAGTCTGTCCGAAGTCTGTACACTTGTTCTTGCACTTGTGCCATTGTGGGCGCAATGTAGTATTAATTGTTTTTAAACAGCACTAGCTCTCAAATGGTGCTTCGAAGGAAAAAATATATATATATAAGAACCATTTTTGAGGGCAAATTTGTAATTTATAAACTGTATATAATAACTATTTTTACAAAAAATCATAGTGCTGAAGATCGTATTTTCAAAAAGAAAAATATTTTGGGGACTTGTGACCTTGAATGAAATGTTTTGCAGAAGATGGGGACTTCTGATATTTTATTTGCAATGATGACTGTAAAGTGTGTACCAAAATTTATCTCAATGCGAATTTTTCCTTTGTGTAATGTCTATTTTCCCTGGACTATTATTGGTAGTAAAGCCTCAGATGACGTGTAGGGTACCATACAAAAATACTTATTCTTAAATTGTTATTTGTTACTAAGAACTTGAGTTGGTTTTGGTTAGAGACTAAAGTAAAATTATATGTAATTGCTGCAAATTAAAAAAAAAACTAGTGAGTTGTGACTTCATATTAAAGATACCTCACATTTATGGACATTAAATAATAATATGATTATATTTGTTTAATGCAAACAGTAAGATATGCATTTATTTCTGTTTGTATAACACATGATCTTAATTTCATTACTTTATTTAAAGGAAGAATAAAACCTTTTTATTTTAATACTTATGATCATTTTTTTTTTTTCTTCTTTCACTGGGAGTTTTGTTTCAATAATAGATATTACAATATTTTAGAGCAAGGGGTATCTATAACCATATTGTGATACAATACAATATAAATTATTAATTAAAAAAAAAAATTTATCCTTTGATATTTTTAAAAAATATTTGATATATTTCTGTGAAAATTCTTTAATATACTTTTTATAATTTTCTATAATACAATTTGTGTCAAGTCGTCTTTTATTTCATTTTATTTTTAATTATGAGAAAGGATCACAATGACCCAAACATTTTTTTCCATTTGTTGAGTTGGAGTGTGTGATTGATATTTTGTAGAAAGAAACTGTGTGTTTTTATTTAGTTGTTGTTTATAGGTTTAAAATTTAAAATTTTTATGACAAAACTAAATTAATATTTGTAGTAAATAACTTCATTAAATCACTCAGTACAAGTTTAGACACATTTTCTTTTTCTGGAATTCTAACATTGTATTTATTTATTTATGAATTTATTTCTAACATAACAAACATATTTGTGTTAAATTACAAACATATTGACATTATATATGTATTATACCTCGCAGCTAACTTTTTATCTTATCTAGGAACTTTTGCTGAAATTTTTGAATCCGCCTCTGCCTTAGGGCCCTTGATCGGAATTGATGGGATGGTCCCTTGCTTGCTTCCGGAGAGTAAATTAGTTTAATGTCGTCCAGGTGGTTATACGCAGTGTGTACTGTTTTTTGACAATAAATTTATTATTATTTCAATGCTAAAAGATTTTTTTAAAAATTTGATCATTAAATCTTGAAGCGAATCAGTTTAAGCAAGAAATAATTGAGAAGTAATCTTTTCGAGAAACAACTATGAGTCATGCGAAGCATTTAAATAATGACAAATAACACAAATTCTTAGAATTATGGAGAGAGAAAAATTTGGAGTTTACATTTAACCATACCAGGTTACATGTTACCAGGGGGTCATGCAACCATAGGGAATGTTACTATTTAACCATGGAGAACCATGTTTCATCAATTCTGGGACTGAGTTTATCGGTATGGGTTGAATGATCCTGGAGCGACCCTGGTAGCAGTTAGGTAGTGTAATAATATATACATTTAGAAAGATCAATCATGCTGTTGGATCATGTTTGTGGCATGAAAGCAAAAACTTTTCATGGTGAAGTTTGTCGATTCATTCAATGAACACCTCCAAAATGCAAATTCAATTGTGTACAGTTATGGAAATTTCTCTAAAAAAATGCACCTTCAGATTAACTTTTATGTACAAGTTTTGCTTTCAGACAAGTGGTGTGAGTGATCTAATTATTGTTTATTTATATGATAATAGTAATTTGAAATCCTGTTGTATTGATCCATTTAAGTATTCCATGCAATATGTTTACTTGTTTACTATATAATTTCTTACAGTTGAAAATACAGAAAATACAGAAAATCCAAATGATCCACCATCTCCACACTACAATAGTGGTTTGGCTCAAGATATTTTATGGAAACAAAACCAAGAAATGTTGGAAGCTGAGTTGTGTAGTCCATCATTGAGAGAAGGATTAATTTTACTGAAGATTTGGCTTCGTCAAAGACACTTTGATAAGGTTATTATTGTTGCTGTCTTGGTCTAGATTGTTTTATTGGTGATAGGTTAGAATTGTTGAATGAAAAAGGTAATGTAGAGTTTAAGTAGTTAAACTAATTTTTCAAAACCAAATAGTGTTTTTATAGTGTTTCTTTTAAAGGGAGTGCAGTGTGAAAATCAATGAAGTTTGCTCATTTTGAGTTTCCTTTATAATTTAGTGCTGATAAAATTTAAAGATAATTTGTTCTTTTAAAGATAATATTTTTTATTTACTATTTTATGGTGATATTTATTCTTCTTCCATGAATATTGCTTACATTTACACAAATAGAAATTATGAACAAAATTTATTCTATGAGTATATAGTATTTTAAATTTTTTTAGATGTTATGTAACAGATATTTTAATTAGTTTTGAAAAAATGTAGAAGTAATTAGTAGTTAGGAATTTAAATAAATATGAAGATGGTGTAAATTCATATTTTTGTGTCAGTTTTGGACAGTTTAGGAAAAATGGAGGACTTGGAATGTGGCATTCAAATCAGGTCTAATAATTTTGTTGTTTGCAGGGTTATGGAACTTTTACTGGATTCATTATGTCTATGTTCCTTGTGTATCTAATTCAAAACAAAAGAATTAACAAAATGATGAGTAGTTATCAAGTAGTGAGAGTTACTTGGAATTGTTTGGGTAAGAAGTATTGTATTATTTTCTTCCCTTTTTTTTTGTTTAGAATGTAAGTAAAGAGTAAACAATTTTCTTTTACTAATTTCAGCTAAGAGTGATTGGACAATGGAAGGTATATCTGTCAGTTCTGCAGCAAATGGTCCAACTCTCCCTGATTTTCATCAACATTTTGATGTGGTTTTTGTAGATGCTTCCGGCATGTGCAATCTTACTGCTCACACGAGGAAGGAGATATATTTACAGGTAACTTCATGCAAGTATTTAGGATATTGATCAAATAAGCAAATTCTAAATTAAGAGATTTTTCTTTTTTGCTTTGCAATTTATCTTTGTTTGTATCTCATTGTATATTTAATAGGTGAAAAAAGAAAGTGCAAGAGCAGTTTCATGTCTGGATGCTTCAGAATCAACTAGTTTTCAGAGTTTATTTATGATACCAGTACCCTTTGAGCAAGCCAGTGATCACTTAATGAGGTAATTGAGAATCCAGATTAAAAGTTAAAATTGTTTTTCATTGTTTTGTTTATCATTGTTTTTGGATTCTACTACTTATCTTTAGTTTTTAATTTAATTATTTACTCAAAACATATGAAGTGCTAGAACGCTAAGTGTTACAAGATTTATGAGTGTCTAGTAGATATTCAGATTTGGATACTTAAGGACAGAAATAACATTGGGGTGGTGCCTCTTGTTTACAAACCCAGGAGAGGTTCTTTTTATCTCTCCACAAACTCACGCCAATTGGCATGCACACTCATTTATGTATTTTTTATAAATTTATGAAATTGCAAAAATTAGTCTACTTATTCTACTATGTACGACCTTTTATGGTCGAACAGTATATATTTTAAGATAAAAGCTCATAATGTTTTGACTTTGTAATGTAAGTCATTGTCTGGTGATTCAATTATTAAATAAGAAGACTTATGACTTTTATGGACGAGTATTATATATTTTGTGGTATGAACTCACTATGTCCATAAAAGGTCATAAGTCTTTCATTGTTTATTTAATTAGTCTACTTATACATTTTAAAATGAACACACTCATTATTTAAATTTTCTAAACAGAAAACTTCTGCTTTTCTTTGCATTAAAGAGACTTGTTGGTGGATAGGCTTCAATGTAAAAGACACAAAGTGGACTTTAAAAAATTAAGAACAGCTTTAAGGTGCACATTAAATGACAAAGAACTTATGTAAGTTATTTCAGCAGCCACACTCTACATTTTGTAAAATCAAACTTTATGTGAAACTATCCAACAAATTGTCAATAAATGTTCAATACATTTTCTGTACACATAGTTTGTTACAAATTATGTACAGTTTCAAGGAATGATCCTATATAAATTAATGTTGATTTAAAATATTCAAAATGAGTTAAATGTTCCAAAGGGGTGCTTATTCATGAAGGAAGATTGTGTGTCTCAGGTCTTCCAAAAAAGGAGACCAAATGTGATGGAAGTGGTATACAATTGTGGAATGTATAAATGCTTAAAATATACTGTTTCTCTCATGGACTTGTCTTCCTGTATCCTGGGTAAATTAAAGGCTTACAGCTGAAGGGCATGTAGTTCAAATTTCCTCATTGTCCTGCAGAGAGAGACATCTGTTCAAAACCAGTAAATGGGAAATTGCAGGCATTGCCTGGAATTAGCTCTCATAAATGCAAGTTTCCTTCCTGTGGTAAATGACCTATTCAAAACCATCCAATGAAGAAAATGTGGAAATATTGGACTGTTAAGCAAGGAAATGTTGGCCTGTTGCCTTTCTGTGGTAAGCAGTGTGGCCCAAAAACATTAGATTATTCTGGATGTGATTTGCATTAATCCAATTCTGTCAGGCTGGTGTATCTCCTTATTTATTCTTGATATAATATTTATGAGAACAAAATTTCATTCTAAGTGTGAATTATATCACTTTTTCAGGTTCCATGATGCAAATGCTTTAATGAAATTAGTGAAAGCATACTGCTCACCTCAAGATCTATTGAATCATTCTGGTTGGATCCTTCCTCCTCTGCTCGACACCGTAATGTCTCCTCTGCAACAAGGACTTGGTCGACGTGCTACATTGATTTTACATCCTCCTGAAGGCAGGCGGTGGTCCTGCAAGGACCCCCCATTGCCTCTGACACATGTACCAAATTCTCTTGTTATAGATCTTATATTGAACTCTGAGTATGCCTTTGACAAGTTGGAACGAGGTCCAGCAGCAGATCAACCTGAAGTAAGTTGATCCTCATTATTTTTTGTGTTTATTTGTGAATTGACTTAAGTATTCTGTGCTTTAAACTTCCTTCGAGATAAGATGTAAATTACTTCAAGAGTCCACAGTGGAATCAATACAATTAATTATTGTAATGATTTGTCTGACCCATACTCCACTTAATTTTTTAACATGTTGGCAGAAGCTGAGGATGGAAGCAACAGCTTCTGAAACTAGTTTGTGTTAAAAGAAATAAGTGGAGTGTGTGACTGACAAATCATTACAATAATCTATTCTTTTGAGATATTAATGGTGTTAAGCTGAGTCCTTGATACTCCTGAAGAAATTGCCTACAAATGGCAAAGGAACTTCCAAGTTTTTATTAAACAAAGAAATGGCTTAATACCCCAAAAGAATTTTGAACACTGATGAAGATAGCTGTGGATACCTGCAACAATATTTTGTTGTATGTATTGCTTGTATTTGAGAATTTGTGTGTGCGTGTGTTCAATGGTATATCAGAACTGTAGTTTTCTGTAGTCAAAATGGCTAATTATGTGGTAACCTTGTATTTATTTTTAACACATTTTAATTAATTATTGAAATTTGGTATTTAACGTGACTCAACTAAGATATTCCAGCTTCATGGGTTAAATGATTGCAATATTACTTACATTCAAAACTAGGAAAAAGGTCGAGAATTATTATAAGTAATAAATAAACAGAATTAACATGATACAGTCCCATATGTGGTCCCATAATTGAATGAATGTATTTGAGAGTCATTCAGA
The DNA here is from genome assembly GCA_002313205.1 of Laupala kohalensis. Classification (NCBI taxonomy): domain Eukaryota; kingdom Metazoa; phylum Arthropoda; class Insecta; order Orthoptera; family Trigonidiidae; genus Laupala; species Laupala kohalensis. Next base: position 274,802 of record NNCF01128158.1, on the reverse strand, counting down.
TTCAAAACTTGCATTCAATTGATTCACTCCTCAGTTGAGAAAAAAAAATTTTAGTTCCTCTTGATGAATTCTTTACTTTTCATTATTCCAAATATTGTCTGTGAAATTTATAAATTTTCAGAATTCTGACAAAGCATGTGTAGTAGAAAAATAGATTAAGAATATAAAATAAACTTAAATTTAAGGGACACTAATTATGTGAACATTATCACAGACCATCATTATAAAGGTCATAGAATCCAAGATGTAGTACTTCATGAGTTTTTACTGATAAATACTAATAAAGTATTACATCATATTCTATGACCTTTATAATGATTGTCTATAATAATGTTTGCATAATGATTGTCCCTTAAATATAAATACATCAAGAAAATCAGTGTAGAATCAGTATCATATATAAACAAACTTAAATGTTACAAGAAATGTCTTTCTTAAATGTGATTAAACAACTGAAAATAAGATAAAATGTAGTAGTACTCAGAGACAGAATTCCTTCCAAGTATTACAGTATGTTTATACTCTGCACTATATATACAAGATAGTGACAAAATGCTGTTTCTTTGCGGAGCATTGTTTGAATTTCAAACTGTTCAAGGTAAAATGTTGGAGAGCTGATGCTTTATGTGGTTGAGGTGGGTTTAGACAAGGCAAGGATGCCATGAACAATAGAGACTAAGAAAATTAAATGCGATAGATTGTTTTGAAAAGCATCTAATTTGAGTTGGAGAAGTGATGTTGGGAAAGTATTAAGTACATTAAATTGTCTTCATGTACATGCTGTATTTTCCGTGGATAATGTTTTAGCCTTATGTGATATTTGTCTTCAAATGCTAAGGTTTGTAAATCTGTATCTCTATTGGAAGTTTGTTCATAATGATTGAAGAGATGGGCAAACTGTGATTATTTTATTCCGTGCTTGTATGTGTTCTTCATAGCATTGGAACATGCATCTGTTTGGTCCGTGTGTTTTACTTTTGTCTTTATGTGACAAGTGATTGATTCCTTTGTGTTTTTCAGGCAAAAGAATTTCGTAAATTTTGGGGTGAAGTTTCAACATTGCGTCGATTTAAAGATGGTAGTATTTGTGAAACAGTGCTTTGGAATGGTAAAGAACCAATCTGCAAACAGTTAGTGCAGCATGTTCTCAAATATCACCTGGATGTGGATCAGAGTTCTTTTATATACATAGCTAACCTTGTGGATCCTTTATTATCACTGGATAAGGTTAGTACTTCTTTAAGTATTTGATGGATATGATTTATGTTTTTATTTAGTTATGCTTCTGTTTATCATGCGGAGTGCATTTTGCCAAACATTATTTTTTCAAGTTAGTTGGTAAACTAGGAATGTTGTAATTTCTTTATAACATCTATATATATTTCTCAAAATATTTGGTTATGTATGTTTCTTCAATATTTTGTTATTTTGTATACATTTGAAAAATTATTTCAGTGAGTAAAATATTAATTGAGGAATGTCAGCCACACATTCTACTGTACATCCTAAACAAATAATGTAAGGGAAGCCCAGATTATACTTGGCCCACAATGAATTTTTACTGAAAGTTTGCTTAAAATCAGGCATTCAGCAGAATCAATTAATTATTGTGCTGTATAATACACTATAAATTTTTCTGATAACGAAAAGTATTCTAAATGCAACAGGAAATGTTCCTGTTTCTGATTTGACTAATGTAGCAAAATCAGTTGTGGGGAGTGAGAACGTAAGATGGCTAAAATGTGACCTCAATGATTCAGGATTAGATAATTGAAGAAGTAGTCTACTTTGTAGTCAAGATATACAATGCTTTACTTAGTGAAAAACTAATGTTGATGGAACATTAATCACAAATCAAGAAAAAATAGTGTAACTCAGAAAACAAAAGCAGATGACAGATTGTTTTGAAGAAGAATTTAATTTAAGTTAGTGTTTTCATCATGTATTGACATACAACTTTGGATAATTTTTTTCTTTCCCCTTCACATTTATTTAATTTGCAGTGTAGCTGCTGAATTGAGTAATTTACTGTGGTTTGGCCATCCAATTCTGGAGATAATTGGAATTATCTGTATTATTTATGTATTCATGGGTTGCAATGTTATAAATACAACATTGTTAAATTTTCGTCCCACGCTATATTAAATCCACTCATAAATATTTTTAATAGTTCTTTATTGGAAGGGGTGTTTCGTAAAATATTTAAGAGAACTAAAGTGAAACCTTTACACAAGAAAGGAAACAAACTTAATATTGGAAATTACCGACCAA